>JABASP010004259.1:0-10753 GCA_019776565.1 Sminthurinus signatus
TATGTTACATGTAAAAGAGAGTGTGTGTTTCTGAATTGATTTTACAAAATTGAGTACAAAGTAAAATCAATTAAATATAAAGAGACAATATTTTGTACAAGTCGTAGTAAAAAGAGAGAGCATAATATTATACTATAAAAGGAAGGCTCATTTACCTATTCCGTAAAACATTACTGTTGAAAGTATCTTCGACTTTTTGGTTGCCCTCCCTTATCATTATTGTAATGCGATCCTTCAAAGTCATATCGATTATTATAGTTGAAATAGTCATCATACGAAATATCATAATGTCTATTATAATTTATATCAGCATTGTTGGTACTTTTATCACTAGAGGTATTACTACTACTACTACTATTATTATTATGATAAGATTTCCTATAATGATTACCATCTTCTTCTACTCTAATTCGACTACTGCTTTGATTTGAATAAATGTCATTTCGTTGATAATTCCTTGTTCCACGATAATAATTACTACCATTACTAAAATTTCTTGATTCTCTATCTCCATATCGGTCTCCAGGATATTGATGTAGACCACGAAGAATAGAAGTTCGACCATGTAAAGATTCTCTTTCTGAAGAATTTGCTGAAGAAGTTGTTGAATTTTTAGGAGTAGTTGTAGTAGTAGCAGTATCACTATTACACCGATTTGTATTATTATTGTTGTTACTTTTACTATTAGTAATAGTAGTAATACTAGGAGGTTCGTTTGAACTTTTCTTGGATGCATCCCCACTTAGTCTTTGAAGTATTTTAGTTTTTGCTGTTGTCAAATCTTTCAAGGAAATACTTTCTATATTAATTGTCAAATTATCCCCTTTTTGTACTCGTCCAATGGTAACACCATAATCCATCATTACATCATTCAAATATAAAAATAATTCTCGTAATTCAGTTGACTTCCAGTCTTTAATACATTTTTCCACTGTTGTTTTTTGTAAACGATTAGATTTTTTTGAATTTGGGTCCAGTTCCTTATTATTATTTTTTGAATTACTATCAGAATTAGACATAAAATTCATTCGTGATGTACTTTTATTATTATTATTATTATTATTATATCGATTATGATAGGATCTTGATGATTGTTGATGGTGTTGAAATCTAGTTTCTTTGTTTATAACATTATTTATCTTGTTACTACCATTATTATTATTATTATTATTATTAGTGACATCACCATTCTTGTTGTTGCTAGAAGACTTAATAGACGAATGAGGAGGAGAAGAAGAAGTGGTATTATTAGTTTTAAAACTAGACTTGTTAGAAATTTTAAAACCTTCAATAGTAATTTCATCACTATCATTATCTTTTTCATTTTGTTGTTGTTCATGTCCTAGTGGATACTGTCTCATTTCTATATTGTTTCGCTGTTCTCTGTTTGATACTTCCCGTTTTGGATTCCGACTAAAATTGTTATCGTTATTTGATGAGAAAGAATCCATAGTTTTCTTATTATTATTACTGTTATTAGTATTATCATTATTATTATTAGCAACATTATTACTGTTAGCAGTATTATTACTGTTATTGATATTTAATGTTGTTGGATCTGATGATGATAGAGAGGTTGATGGGGGGATACCAATAGTATTTGCTGTTGTTATGTAAGGTACTCCAACTTGTGAAAAGGGACCTGTGAAACAAACAAAAGTAGGTTGTGGATAGCCACAAGAAACAAGAGAATGAACAGCAAATGGACTCTCAGGAGAAATTACTGGGAAAGAAACGCGATGACCAACAGATAAATTTCGTTCATCAATGTCATGATTTCTATTCAAAATATTCATACTGTTATTAACACTATTCATATTTAAAGAGGACGTAGAGAGATCCGGTGGGTGAAGAGTCTGGTAAAAAATAGGATTGGGAAGATTAATAAATGATGGAGGTGCCAGAAAGTTGACATTTTTAGTACAAGTTGTTGTAGATGATGATGATGGTGGTATAGGAAATCCTAGATTCGTAGTGGTATTCTCAGTAGTATTATTACAAGTTGAATCTGGTTGATTCATACAGGATTCAATAGGAGGTTCATTTACATTACCTAGCCTAATTTCATTTGATGAACATGGGGTAGGATTGGAACTTGGAATTGTTGTTATTAACTGCAGAGAAGGCAATCTTGTTGTACTTGAGGAAGAATTAGTACTAGTAGATGTAGGAACAATATCAACTTTTTTCTTTTTCAATTTTTTAGGAGCACGACGAGTTTTTGAGGGTAATTTTGAAGGTTTTGATTTTCTTTTTCCCTTTGCAGGTTTTGATGATAATTTACCTTTTCCATTTGCTGTTAGTTTCCGTTTTCTTAGTTGTTGTTGTTGTTGTTGTTTTTTCTTTTGTTGTTGTACAGGAACCGGCAAGAGCTCATCCTGAGAGTTCAATTGTATTTCTTTATTTTCTTCTTCAACTAACATTTGAACTACTTTGTCAACACCTTTTTCCAAATAAAACAAAAAAAAAAGTTCCAGAGTATAAGAAACATTTATATAATATTATAATAATATCAAATTTTTATAGTATTACTGTAATCAATATAATATACGTATGTACATGGCTTTTATTTTATATATATTTATGTAGATTTTAGAATTTTACATTTTGTTTACAAAAAGTTAGAATAAAGTATAAAATTCTATGTATATAATAATTATTTTGAAAAAAACAGAGAAAACCAAACAAAAAATTACCGTGATGACTTAGTTGATACATTAGAGAGAAAATCCGATCTTTTACTTTATCATAGAATTTACCACACAAATGAATTTCAGGTAAATTTTTAAGTAAACAAATGTTTACATTTTTCTTAGGACTTCGATCCCGTATTCTTTTAATTATTTGTAATTTCTGATCCACTTGACACAAAATTCGATGTTCATTTCTATTCAGCTCTATTTTATAGCATGCCATTCCACATTCATTACTATTTGTACAATCTGGATGATTTGTACACATCATATGATCTGTAAAGCATGGATTAAAAAAAATCATATTATTATACTATACATATTATAAAATGTCATGATTAAAACTACTTATTATATGTATGTATAATGTATACGTAATGCTTAACTCAAATTACTCCACTTAAATAATTGTTTTTTTTTAAATCACATATAAAGTATAATACGAAATAATATAATAATAAATTATTATTATTGCTGACTTACTGGAAGGATTTTCTTCATCATTATTATGATCTTCTATATATATGCTCTCGTCACTTTCAATCAACCTTGTTGCTGGTTCATTTTCTAAAACTTGCTCTACATCTTGCACTTGTTTTTGATTACTACTACTACTACTACTACTAGCAATATTATTTTTTTGAACATTTAGTCTTTTTGTTAAATTATCACATGTTAAATTTAAACTTTTAAGGAAATTTAAATGATCTAGATCCGCAGCAGAAAGAGTATCTTTTGTTTTTCTGGTCTTTTTAGCAACAGGTTCTTTTTGTGTCTTCTTTGTCTTATCATTTTGATCTTGTTGTACCCTTTTTGTCGTTGTTGTTGAACTTGCTGATTTAGTTTTGTCACCAAATTTTTCTTTTTCCTTTTGTTTTTGATAATTTATTAAAATCTGTTCTAAACGAGGATTTTTCTTTTTTTGAGCATCAGTTAAATTGTAATTGAATGACTGTGGTTGCTGTTCCATTACACTTGGGCAAATCCGTGTACTCGATGATGATGATGACGATACTGTGGATGTAACACCTGATCTTGTTTTGTTGTTGTTACTACTACTACTACTACCACCACTAGATTGAGAATTTGTAGAATTAGGATTATTTTTTGTTAAATTTTTAGTAGGAACACAACTATTATTGGTTTTACTCTGACTAGTAGTAGATTTAGTCTTTTGTTTATTAGTAGTACCATCCTGATTTTTATTTGCTGCTAAAATTTCAGTATTTCGTCGATTATTTTGAGATTGTAGGATTTCAGAATGATGTTTTAGTAAGAAATCAGATAAATTACGAGCATCTTCTGATATCCGTTGATTTTTTTGTTTTGACTTTGTTTGTGTAGTTGGTATTATTATTTCCAGATCAGAATCATTATCCTCTTGATCATTAGTTTCAGGTTCTTTTTCTGAATCCTCCTTATCAATTTCGATTTCTTGATCTGAATCCAATAAAATCTCAGGAGGTTTTGGTTTAGTATATGGTATAACTACCACTTCATCTTCACTACTACTACTACTACTATCAGAATCTTCCATTATGTATGAAGTCTTATTTTACTTTATTATTATAATAATTATAATTAATAAATATTATATTATATAAAAAAACTCGTCACGATATAAAATAACTCGCTTTTTTACTTATACCATGTGCTCGCACAAACCTACAAATGTAAAGTAAAAACAAACAAAAAACACAAAATTTCAATAAACTTTTTATATCCGTAATTCAGTACCAAAAGTTGTAATACTATGTAATATATTCTGCTTACCGAATCGAAGTATATTATTAGCCATGTAAAACAGAAATTTAAACACTTTATAATTATAAATATGTAGATTATACTTATTTTATTTTTCTTGCTTCTTGCAAAAAAAAACTAAGACCGATTGATTTAAATTTCATGTGTTTTTACTACAAGGATGAGTCCTTGAAAAAACTTTCTAACCATGTTAAAAATACGTATAGGTACATATATATATATATATGAGCCCAAAAACCATACAGGGGGTGATTGCTATCCCATACACATATCACAGAATATATATATGAGAGTTACTCTTATATGTATTCTGTGACACATATATATAAAATCGCCCATTCAAAAAAAATCCATCCCCATATGGGAGGGGCTGGGAGGGGGTCAAAGTTTCCATTTATAATGAATTACGGAGTTACTTGAGACGGGCTGGAGCAGACACCTAATATGCGATTAAAATTTGGCACTGTATGCACATAACTCCTCTCTAGAGACCCTCCAGGGACAATATGCTTGTTTTTTCGAATTTCGAAAAAACATGGCTTCCAGAGACGCCATAAAAGTTTACCTATTTTGGAAATATCGTGGCTGATCTACAAAACGTCACTGTGACGCCATTTTTCAACGGATTTTGACGATCTTGGGCTTTATCACTTTATCTAGGTCTAAACTAAAAAGTAATTTTTCAGACTACTCAATTTCAAAATACTGTGATCTCTGGAGGTCATCAAAGCATCCGTACATAAAATAAAACCTCTAGAGGTCACATTTTTTCAAAATCTAAGAACTTGAGAAATTGTTTTTTTAGTTTATGTCTAAAATAAGCGATATAGAGCCTAAGATCTTCAAAATCGGTTGAAAAATGGCGTCACAGTCATGTTTGTACATCATCCAAAAAAGATTTCAGTTAATGGACACATAATATGTTTCAAGAAAAGTTTTTATGAGCTGTTTTATTGAAAACAATATTTTTTGCATTTTTCCATCAGTATTTCATTTATATACTGTGTGTGATATAATAGTTATATTATTTATTCTAATACAAATTCAGTACTTAATATTTGCTACAATTTAGTTTCCGTTTCTAAACTCTATTTGTATATTATGTATATATATTATAATATATGTATATACATACTTAAATATATTTTTTATAGCAACTATACCGTTTATGTTCATACATATACATCTAATATGAGAATGTACTTTTTAGCTTTTAAATATAGACAAAGTAAACATTTTTATTGTTATTTTATATCATCATGATTTATCTTTTCTTTTTAAATGTTTATTATACATTCCATAACATTATTCGGAACGCCTGCATAATAAATGTATATATATGAGAAGGTTTTTACTAAAATTAACACGTTAAATTCGTATTTCTTGTATTTAATGATGCTTTTTTTTGCTTTGATTCTCCACATTTCATTTGTATGTACAGCACATAAATAAATTTTTGTAACAAAAAAACAATGTCTCAAATTAATTACAGTATGTTTTTTGAGTAATACAAATTTAATAAGTGATTTTATTATATATTATGTATCACATATAATATTATGTTTACAGAAACATTTTCGCAAAATCCGATTTTTATACAGATGCATACAACATATCGTCTGGGATCTGCAGAATGCGGACAAATGTAATGTTATAGTATATACTATATACATCTGTCCGGATTCTGCAGATCCCAGACGATATATAATAATATTTTGTGTACACACATTCAGTACTACAGATATTACTCTCATAAATAATATATGTATATTACATATGATTTGACGATGAAACGCATAAGTATGTATGTTTTTATAATTTATGCATTAACAATATCAAATATCACTAATTGCAATGAAAAGTAATTATACATAATATTATATCTATATAACTATTGTGGATTCCCTTTGTAATATATTTTTCATAAAAATTATAATAATATGCAGGACATGTATATACAGATAATATTATAAATGTATAGTATAATATAGATACAAATTTGTAATAATATAGAATATAGTTCATTTAGTATACAGCAACATTATGATTTATGATAAATAATAATAATAAAAGGATTCATAACACAATAATTACAATATTTTATAATAGTTGGTAAATAATCATCTTATCACGTTCAGAAGCTTTTTTTCAAGTATTTCCACTTTAAATATATATATATAAAAAAAAGATGAAGATCTTGAAATATATAACATAATATTATTATCTATATATTCTATATTATATTATTACTCTATAAAATGACATTCAAACTGTAATGTTTCTTTTATTATTCTATTATGTTCTATAACATATTCTAAATCCATGTAATATAATATAAATCACTTTCGCGTGGTGTGTAACCTAATATATTTAAGTATATATAATATATAATATAATATATTATAGTGTATTTCTAATTTATATTTCTAAACATAAATGTTATAAAGAAATTTTGCAATAACAACTTGGATATTGAATATCATAAATCATATATTATGTATCTATAAAAACTAAACAAAGTCAAAATAAATCATTACAACATATAACTCATAATTAATAAGATTGTTCTTCCACCATAATTTCGAGTACAAAGTATTATTTTGATTTTCTTACTACTTACCCTTCACATAATATATTATATATATATGCTCTTTTCCAAATAATCAGAATTTTGTTATTATAATATTACACTCTTATTAAACTCTATAATAATATATTATAGATTATAGTGTTGTACATGTTATATATACCATAAATATATATATTGATCTATAAGTATGTATTTATTTATTCTCTTGTTTAGCCCTTGTAAAACTAAAAAAGGCGAATACATTTTTTTTTCTTTCTGGGAGTATATAATAATAAATAATATATTATACTTATACGTGTACATGGGTTAATAATTATATGACAATAAATTATTATCATTTTATACACTTTGAAATACTTTGATGAAAAAACACACCTTATATATCTATAATCTATACTATACAATAGTATACTAAAAATTCAAAATAAAACGTTCAGTTTCAAATTAAATTTCTATGTATATATATATTATCTATTATCTGTATTTAGTTATTATGACTTATTTTATGTACTTGTTTGTTTTTTTTCTTTATAATATGGCTCAGGTTCTATACGGTTCATAATAATAATAATGTAATATACATAGTAATAATATTATTATAGTACATTTTTCTTTTGCGTGATTCCGATTTATACAAGTACATAAAATAAAACATTTGGTATTAAATACACCGTGTACCGTGCTTACAATTTATTATACATTATTATACCTATACATAATATACGATTTTTCCAACAATTCTAATTTCTAATTTTTATTAAATTTTCCCTAAAATAATCATAGACTGAATTGAAATACCATTTACTACATTGTCACTAAATTTTTATTTATTTAGTTTATGAAAATCTTGTTTCAGGAAAAAAGAAGAGCAACAACAACTATATGTAGTACAGAACACTTCGTATACGATTTACGAATGTCTTAAAACATAAAACAGATATCAGCAACTAAATTTGTATTCTACACATTATGTAAACAACAAAAATCTAACTGCACATTGATTGTTGTAAAATGGACACAACTTACTTACTCTAATTGCTTTTCTTTCTGAATTATAAGTTTTTTTTTCTTGATACTGCTTAACTTTTTAGTAAATATTGTATTGAAATAGTTTTGTATCTCCAGTACGGCATAAAGCTGGTGTGATTTGTTTCAGTAGTAGTAGTAACGTTAACAATAATAGTTGAATTATAACAAGAACAAGGACAACAATTATCATATATATATATATTATATGATAGTTTTTCACTTTGCTTTTTTGTTTTCATTTTCATGGGAAAAGAGTTCCGTCACATTAGTCATCAAATTCGAAGGTGACATTATGTCGTATAATAGTAGTAGTAACGATTTCGGTTGTTGACATCCAATTTGCATTTAGTAAAAGGTAGGGAGGTATCAATTAAATATGAAAGAATATCACTGAACAAATAGATTGACAACTGTCTAACACACTGATGAGAGAACGATAAAGATGGTAATGATGGTGACGATGAAGCCTATAATTACTAGACAGTATTAGCAAGCACAATTATCTCCACGTACATTTCGTTGATCATTATTGATGGTGATATGGTCTGGGAATTCTGGATAAATTTCTTCCGTTTCTTGGGCCAGAGCATTCTTAGCGATGGTTTGGAAAGCCTAAAAAAATAAAATAAAAATTATGAATTATGATGATGAATGAACTTTAACAAAAACGTACAACTATGGTATTGACACATAATGTTTATTATTTTATTATAATATAATATCAACAAAATATTGTATACCTGCTCCACATTTATGCCTTCCTTGGCACTCGTCTCAAAGTAAGGCATATTATTCTTACTCTGGGCCCATTGTTGAGCTCGTTTAATTGGAACCTTTACATTTACAAATATAGTAACACTTGAAATTGTTATACTTGTTATTTACGTATATATGTATATATTTGAATTCTATGTGTATGTCTACACATTAAAAAAAAATCAAATTGATTGAAACTCAACTATAAATAAATAAATAAAGAAGTAAATATGTATGATACATAAAATTGTGATAAGAATAATTATTTCTGCTTACGGCACGATTTTCCAAGTCGACTTTATTGCCAACTAGAACAAATGGGAAATTTTCTGGGTCTCTTGGTGATGCTTGAATAAGGAACTCGTCTCTCCAACTATCCAATGATTTAAATGTATTTGGTGCTGATACATCATATACCAAAACACAACAGTCTGCTCCTCGGTAGAATGCAACTCCTAAGGATTGGAATCTTTCTTGTCCTAAAAGTTTACAGGGGAAATAAACAGTTATTGTACAGTAGTGGTAGTAGCTGTATTGTAAAATATTAATAGTATTTACCCATCAAAAATTTTATCCAAAGTTTCGTAACATGTAAAAGAAAAAGTTAACATATTTGAGGTTAAAACTCACCAGCAGTATCCCATATCTGTATGATTCATAAAAACAAAATAATAAAAAGAAACAAAAAAATTATCATGTTTTTTGGTAAAATTGTACCATAAATAAAACTGGTAAAATGATATAGTACATTGGACGTAAATAACATCTCGGAAGTCAAAAACATGAATCAAATTGAAACAATTGGTAGAACAAAGAGAGAAAAAAGTTTTGTAAATAGATTATATCTTTTGTCTCAATTTAAAAATAATATTCCTAAACATTCATTTATGGTTTATGAATAGAAATATCTGATTTTTGTAATGTTTAATTCCATTATAACAACAACGGAAACTCATAAAGTAGTGTCACAAGTCACAAGTATCACTATAATATATTGTGTATTTTGTACATATGTATAGAATTCAAAGGTATAATAATAAAATACAACTATGACTAAAAGAATTTCTAATATATTATTATACGAGCCGGCCTTCGGCCGGCCGCTGACGCGGCCTGTCCGAAGTCGTGACCCGTGTGTTTTGGCCACCAACGGCTTTTTTGACATCAATCACACGCACAACAATGACAATTGGTTGCACTATCGTTTTATTCAAAAAGTTTTACTATCGTATGGTTCTACTATTAAAATTTTGCCCCTCAAAATTGTATCTGTGGTTCAAGAATTTTAAAAAGGGTCTCTTAATAATTATCAATGATAAATATTATTATTGAGCTAGAAAATTAATTGGTATCTTTCACACTTTTCAGTACGGAAGCTTCAGTTCCGATTTTGCTATTTACTCTGTGTAAATCTTAATTTTGATAAAATATGACAGGCAATAATTTCTCCGTAAATACATTTTTAATAGTTACTTGAGTAGTAAAAACTGAGGAAATTACGTATTTTTTATTCATTATAACGACTTATATAATGACTAAATTTAGAATAAACTATAGTTCTCATCCGCTGTGCAACTTACTGTTGACCTATAATTCAATTAGTAATCAGTGCTTTCAGAAGGGATGACGCGCGCCCTCTATCAGAAAAAACAACTTGTCCCCAATCGAAACTAATTAGTGCAGAGCGGTAGGTGGCGTACTTATGCACTGCCTTCGAATTATTGCCCCTGAAAGTCAGATTTTTAGTTTTTTAAGGGTCAAGGCATGGTCAAGGGTCATTCTAATATGTCTAACGCACTTCGTCAGTTCATCCGGTTTAATTATTTGTATTGTACATGGTTGTGCGTTGACTGTGTCAAAAGCCTTTGAGGAACCAATGTGCACAGGACATAACCAACTTATTACTTTAGGAAGATACTCG
>JABASP010004260.1:0-10741 GCA_019776565.1 Sminthurinus signatus
AACTTCCAAACTCGTGCTGTTTCCATGGGGATAAATCGTTTGTATTTTTGAACGTGGAGAGGGAAAAATTTCCATGGCAACGCTGCAACTTGAGATCTTGAAGCCTAAATGTAAATTTGCAACCAAGTATACTTGAGTATCAAAATTTTTAACCATGCGACTTAATAAAATTTTGTTCAGCATTTTGATATACGATTCAGATTTTGAATAAGGTAAATCTTTGTGAGCAGTTTGATAATAATTGATGAAGAAATGGAATTTAACAATTGACAAACTTGTGCATGCTGGGTGGACAAACTTGCGGATTTCCCCAGCGGCCGTTCGGATCCCAACGAGAAATTCCCTTCGCCACGATCCAGTTTTCTCCCGGTATCTTCAATTCCCCATTCATTTCTTTTCCAGTGGTGGTTGTCATGGAAACAGGGGTCGGAGGGTGAATTGACGCCGACTGAGAACCAACTTGAAAAGAAATATGAAAATGTCCAACATTTAAGCAAAAGGAAATTATGAGGATTTCTCGGCTGATTTTTTAAATCAGGTTAAAAAAAAAGAACAAAAACCGATCATCAAGATTGCAAAAAATCACTTTGACATTGTTAAATGTCAAAGTAATTTTTTTTTGAATTTTGAAATGGACTAAAAAACCGCGAAATCCTTAAGAGTCTCCTTTTTCTCCTTTTTGTCCGCGTGGATCGCTTTATGGCGGCGCCAAAAGCCAAAGACCGCAATCAGAAGTTTTATTCTTTATGCCACCAAGCTCTTCCTTCAAGGATTCAATTTCACCCGTGAATTTCTTTTCCAGAGCGTCCAGTCGCTCCAACACCAACAAAACTTGAAATTCTGCAGCTTGTGGCACATTCAGATTCTGGTTTAAATTTGGAGAAGTTGGCGAATCACTCGAGTCGGCGTCGGCTTTGATGACCACGAGGACAAAAACAAACAGTGAAAATAGACAAACGCGGAAACCCAATTTAATTTTCCCCATTTTTCACCATTCACCACACTCCACTCCTGATTTTTAATGTACAATTTCCAATTTAAATGAACGAAATTGTGAAAAAATTGTTTGTTTTGTGTCTCTATTTAAAAAGTTCCCACTATTTTTAAATTGAGCTCCCCAATTTAAATAATATTTATTGGTGCTGTCTTTCGACTGAGCTGGAACTTCAAAAGAGCATGATTTGAATTTTCTTATTTCTCTCTCCACAAATCTTTTACTGAGAATTAGAAATGACGAATGACGAACGACATTGACTTCAATTGATTGAATTTCATTTTGCAACGGATGCACATACAAAATAATTTGCGAGATTAAACATGACGGATTTTGATAATACTTTTTATTTGCATCCTGCCAAAATGATTTACTGGAAAATATCTACAAAATATGTACACAGGAAATTCAAGTGGACAAGATAAAAGATTAATTTGAATCAGCGATGAACATTGAATATAAAATAGTCAAAATGTCATCATCATCATCATCATCATCATCATAATTTAACATTGAACAGAATTGACGCGTTTTCCACTTGACGACAAACGACAGAATTCACGTCTGACTCTCATATAATATTTTTCTTGGGAAATTCAAGTCAGGACGTTGATAAAAGGTCTTGTGATTCAATGTCAATTTGAAGGATGTTGATTCATAGTTTTCAGATGAAGATCGAAAATTAGTAGTGATGTTTGAGTATAAAGTACATTTTAAAAAAAATGGACAGCAAAAAACAAACGGAAAACGGATGAATGAAATCGAAAAGGAAACTGTAAAAGTTTACTAGTAAAATCCTGTACATTTTCCATTCATTCATTAATTTTGTCTCTCTCGTTTCTCAATTCTTGATTGAGAATATTCTCAACTTGAGCACATTTAACGTTTCATGTCTGCTATTTTTTTCCATGGTTCATCATTTTCATTCTCATCCTCATTTATTTGTTTTCAAGCTGCTCCCAATTTTCATTTTAACACCACAAACCAAAACAAAAGCATGAAATCTCAACGTACAAAACTGGAAAATGAGAGTTGGAAAAACTAGAGTAAAAATGAAATGCAACGACGCAGAAAAATATAGTGGAAAACATGAACAGGGAAAATGAAGAGGAATACAAATAATTTATTCGGAATAACAATTTTGGACTGGGTTTTCTTTCTGAACGATGGAATTTTTCCCGGGTTGAAAAGTGTAAAAATGATCTTGAATTTTCCGGGTGATTTGAATAAAGATCAAGAGGATTTTCCTGAGGAAATTCTATCCGTCGCTGGAGAATTTGCCTTTAAATTCATGTCAAAAGTGGACTTTCGAATTCGGATCAGCTGCAGAGATCAAAAAGTTTTAAACACCAAAATAGAAAAATAATGGTTATTTTTATGGAAATATTCAATGCGGGTTTGACTTTTTAATTTGGAAAAATAAATTCAAAAAGAGTGCAAAAAGTTATGTCAAAATCAATCAAAGACAGCAAAACCAAAGGCGATTCCAATTCTTTCCAATTTATTCAGTTAAACAATAAATTTTTAAATACGGCAGCCATTTTTGAGTGGTTCTACATAAATTAATTGATGAAATATAAAATTTGTAAATTTATTCAAAAATTTTGACAATGAAATTGTATTGAGTAATTTCCATGAAAAAGTTCTCCTGATTTCTCAATATTTGATTTTTGATGACTGTTGAAATTTTGAATTTATAATTTGTTGGTCACAAATTTTGATGGGTGATGCTGATTTATCGATTAAGGAATTTTTGAAACATGGTTTTCATCCCCCATTTTATTCTGTTTGCTGTTGAATTTCCTGTTGTGTGGTTATTTTCTGGTGCGGATCTTCATCTCTGATTTTGCCAAACCTCCTTTCCACGAGTGCCAGTAGATGCCGGAACCTGAGACAGTTTCTCCCTTCTCAAAATAAAGTCCATTTAATGCGACATAATAGCAGTTGTTGTGCTGTTGTGAAAAGGAGGAAAGCAAAAAATATTACATTTCAAATGATTTAAAAATCAATTCTTTTTTGTTGTTTCTGCAGCTGAGTTTAAATACTTGTGTTTATTTTGTATTTTGTGTGATGATTCGTAAATCGTCACTTGTCTCACTCACCCACCACCCACCCGTGTTGTGAACAGCAGCACAATTTCCACTCCTATTGTCATGGTCCTTGTCTTTCGTGCTGAATCTCCATCCATTGCTTGAATATCCACTATAATTCATCCAGTCTCCCAACGTCGAATTCTGATAAAACCCGCTGATGGCCAACCGATAGAAATCGGAAGCATCGGAAATTGAGAATCTCGAGTATTTTGCCCATTTTTTCTCCCCTTCGAAATCTTCCAGTTCAATTCTCAGCTCCTGATCTCCGTTTTTCGTGAGTAAGTGAATTTTGTCCAGTCCCAACCAGAAATTCCCATCCAAAGAACCAAATCCTTTTGAATATTCGTTCCAATTTTGATTGAACTCTTCAAGAGGTCCACTGATTCTTTTTTGAATGATTGTCCATCCGCCGCCGTCAGTTTCAAAATCACAGAGCACCTCAACTTTGTTGTTGTTTCCATGGGGATAAATTGTTTGTTTTTTGGAGCGAGGAGCAGGAAAAAAATCCATGGCGTCACTACAGCTTTTTAAAGAGCGGGGATCTGCAGAGAATATGAAATGTACAAGCAAAAAGATGGAATAAAAGTACAGACGGAATGCTATGAATTTCGGATGAGTTTCGGAGTATTACACGCGAGAGGCAGTTTGTAAATGATTCAAATATTTTTAGTATTTAGTATTTACCGATTGGCCCTTGTTCTCCTTTTTGTCCAATTTCTCCCTTTTCTCCCTTTTCACCACGATCACCTTTTGATCCAATCGGCCCTTGACTTCCCTTTTCTCCCTTTTGTCCAGAATCTCCTTTGGCGCCATTTCCTCCAGAATTTCCTCTGTCTCCTTTTTCTCCAGGTCTTCCAGTTTGTCCAGAAGCTCCATTTGTCCCGGGTTCTCCCTTTTGAGCTGTTGGTCCGACGAAACCTCGATCTCCTTTTTGACCTGAGTCTCCATTTTTCCCGGGTGGTCCTCTCGCCGGCGGCGTAAGAATCCACACGCCCTTATCCTCAGAAATCTTACTTTCAAATCGACTCAACTTTTCACTCAAGGACTCAACTTGCAAATTACTATTTTCTTGTGATGACTCAAATGACGACTGAAGGGATTTTAACTGCTCTTTCAAAACTTTCACCTCCTCAACGACCTTTTCAAACTCCTGATTTCTCTTTTCAATTTGAGCAAACCACCGAAACACCAGTGACAATTCTGAACCCTCTTCTAGATTTGGAGTTGGATTCAGATTTTGTGACTCATTCAAATCACTCGAGTCCGCATCCGCAACAATCTCGACAACAAAGACAAAACACAGCACAAGAAAAATCAAACACGGTCCAAAATTCACACACAAATTTACTTTTCGTTTGGCCATTTTCACAATATTTAAAGAAAAACTCCACTTAAATTCAAGATTAGGAATTCCCTCTCTATTAAAAATTCTTTTTTTTCACTACTCAAAAGTTTTTGAATTTTACTCTTAAAGATTAAGAATTTATTCACAGTTGAACTTGACTTTCGTTTGACTTGGTTTTTCCTTCGCCTGTGACTTTTATACAGAGAAAAAGATGAGATTTTGTTTTACTGGTAAAATGAAGACGTATTTTGAATGACGCAGTTTCTTTGAATCTTTTACTCAGAAATTCTTTGATTCATTTAAAATGAGATAAAATGTGCAGAATGAAACTAAAAGACGTTGACGACAGAAATCTCGACGTGTGCATTCAAATTCACATCTGCGTCTCGCCGGTCAACTTTTAAAAACGGACAAAGCCTATGTCTTTAATATTAGCTTTGTCCGTTTTGAAAAGTTCACCGGCGATCTTGAATCTTGAAATGAATGAACTTGGACTCGAGTGGATTTCTGAGAAGAGAAACTGAGATGCGAATAAAAAGGTCAAGTGTCAACAAAATCATCATCATCTTATTTTTGTCGATCCTCTTTTGAATTTGGTTGAATGCACAAAATATTTCATTTACTCGTAAAAAAGGAAACTGACGCAAGCAAAATGTATGAAAATAGTATTTTTACTCATTCGGCTGTTTCATGTGTTTCGTGTTTCTTGATAAAACAGTTCGTTTCCAGGAATTTTGCAGTCGTACGATTTCTCATTAATCTTTTTTATTCATTTCTTGAGAATTGAATCACTTGTAAAAAATACAGAATTATTCAACGTCAAATCAACACGTGCAAAAACAGATGCAAATGAAGTTTTCATGTAAAAAAGAAGACGACAGACGACAGATTTCTGAGGAAAAATACACTTGGATTTTTATCTGCGTCATGTGTCACGCGTGAAAAATGAACTTGGCTAAAAAATGTAAAAAGAAAATCGAGCAAATAAAATATTCAACGTGTGAAACTTGATGAAAAAATGAAAATAAAAACATGAATAACGAATGATGTTTTCTGTGATTTTTACATTTTCCATGAGGCATTAAACATTTGGCCGAGAACAAAGAAAAAACAAACCCAAACCAAAGCAAGCAAAACCTCACGGGTCAATACGAAATATGAAGTTAATTATTATTATTATTATTAAAATGGAGGAATTTGACTAATGTTCCAGAATTCCTCCCTTTTTTCTCTCGCTCACCAAACCACAGGAAATTATTACGAGGTTTGATGAGAAATCTTCAGTTGGACACAAATTTATTGACCACGACCGACCAAAAAAATTTGCCCAAGAATTTATTCCTGAGTTCTGTCGTTTGATATTTGATATTTTTGGTAGTTGTATCAAAGTTTTATATAAAGTATATTTTTTGTTTATTTTAGGTTGTCTTAATAATAAATAATACATAATATTGTGTAGATTTGATTGGGATTTCATTGGCATTAGACTATTTCAATTCTCAATCTCAGAAATCAGAAATCCGTTTCTATTTTTTCTAGATACATTTAAAAATTACAAAAGTTTTCATGTACAAATTACAAAGTAAGAGTTGAGACTTGACATAAAATAAATTTTTCAAAAATGACGATTTTTCTGTGGTATTTTTCTAAACCGGATTTGTCCAATTCTAAGTGCTTTTGCTCTTGCGGATCTTCATCTCTGTTTTTGCCAAGGAGTAATCATCCCCTTTCCACGAAGACCAGATTATCCCATTCCAATTTTGAAAAGTTTCTCCCTTCCGTCGATAAGGCCCGTTCAAAAGGGAAAAGGCACCACACGCGTTAAACTTATGAAAAGGTGGCAGAAAAATACACACAACAGACAAACAAAATCCGAGGTAAAATTGAAATTGCACATGCCTGAAAATCCCAGTATCACAAATCACCACAACTTATTGCCTTTAAAAATGCTAGTACAAAATACAAAATACAGCAGTGCTTTCACTCACCCACCACCCGCCACCCCGCTCCACTGCGCAATTTGCCACAGAATACTCATCATGGTCCTTGTCTTTTGCTGTGAATCTCATCCCATTATTAGAAACTGTCATCGAGTCTCCCGCCGTTGAATTTCTATAAAATCCGCCGAGTGTCAATCGATAGAAATCGGAAGCATCTGATACTGAGAAGTTTGAGTACGTTGTCCATTTTTTCTCCCCTTCAAAATCTTCTAAATCAATTCTCAATTCCTGATCTCCGTTTTTTGTGAGGGCGTGAATATTTTCAAGTCCCAACCAGAAATTTCCATCCAGAGAACCGAATCCATTTGAATATTCTGTCCAATTTCGGTCAAACTCTTGTTTTGATCCACTTGATCTTTTTTGAATCAAAGTCCATCCGCCGCCGTCAGTTTCAAAATCACACAAAACTTTCACACTCGTCCTGTTTCCATGGGGATCAATTTACTGTTTTTTGGATCGGGGAGATGGAAAAATTTCCATGGCGTCGCTGCAACTCGAAACCTTTGATTCTATGGTAAATTTGAAATAGTAAAAAGTAAAATATTTGTAGCAAATTCCCAACCATAATAAAATAAATTTTATACTTTGCTAATTTTTCATGTGAGATTTGAAATAGGTAAAGTTAAAGAGGGAGTTTTAAACAAAACTTGACACACCTGCGTAAGACTCCGGAATTGAACTTCCGGCGGGAACTAAAACCTGACAAAAACTGTCCACGGGGACGCGAGAATTTCCGCAGTAACCCACGAGTTGTTTTAGGACACAGGAGCTTTGAGCGTCGCAAGTGAAGGTTTTAGAAATTGCGGTTTTTCTCGTCCAGATGTGAAACGGCGTCGAAGTCCAGTCGAATTCCGTTGAATTGGATTTTCCGATGCGAGAAAAGTTTTCCGCTTGGGAAAAGGCGATGGAAATTCTGGCAGAATCCTCATCGACGGAGTTTCCGGAATCGGTTGAATTTTGGATGAAGAATCCGACGGTTGCGTTGACGACTGCTTTCACATCCGACGGACTCGTGTTGTTGAGCTCGTGAAGATTGACCCATTTTTCCTCGGGAACGCAGGACTCAGAAATTATTTCCGGTTGAGGATCTGCATCAAAATATTCAATAGTTGAAAAGAAAGGCGAGAAAATATGGAAAATTGTACTTTTTGATGAGAGTGGAGAAATGTAAGAAAAATAGTCAAAATAAATTGTAAAACCTGAAGTCGGTGTTTCTTCTTGAGATTTTGTCACTGCGGAATCTCCTTTGTCTCCCTTTTCTCCTTTTGGTCCTCTCAACGGCGGCGTCAGAAACCACACGCCGTCGTCCTCAGAAATCCCGTCCACTTTCGCACTCAGCAATTCCACCTGCTCGCTCAATTCATCCACTTTTTTGTAAGCCGCTTTCAGCTCTTTGAACTCCGCGTGGAATTTCTCAAGTTCCCCAACACTTTTTTGAAACACGGTCAAATATTCCCGCAGAAAGGAAAAGTCAGAGCCCTCTGACGGACTCGGATTTTCACTTGTATTTGTATTTTGAGACTGATCACTCGAGCCAAAACCCACAAGAAAAATTAAACACAGTGCAAAAGTTACACACTTAACTTTTCGTTTAGCCATTTCAAACAAGTTAAAGAAACTCCACCTTTAAAAATCAAGATTACGAAATCAATTTCTATTAAAAATATTTTTTATTCACTACTCAAATGTTTTTGAATTTTACTCTTCAAGATTGAGATTTTATTCACAGTCGAACTTGAACGTTCGTTTGACTTGACTTTTGTATCGCTTGAGACTTTTGTACAGTGAAAAAGATGAGATTTTGTTTTAGTGGTAAAATGAAGACTTATTTTGAATGACGCAGTTTCTTTGAATCTTTTACTGACAAATCTTTTGATAAAATGAGATAAAACGTGCAGACTCAAACTAAAAGACGTTGGCGAGAGGACAAAAATAGATTTCTTGAGACTTGGAAAATTCCAGTTGTGTGTAACTTCCAAACTCGTGCTGTTTCCATGGGGATAAATCGTTTGTATTTTTGAACGTGGAGAGGGAAAAATTTCCATGGCAACGCTGCAACTTGAGATCTTGAAGCCTAAATGTAAATTTGCAACCAAGTATACTTGAGTATCAAAATTTTTAACCATGCGACTTAATAAAATTTTGTTCAGCATTTTGATATACGATTCAGATTTTGAATAAGGTAAATCTTTGTGAGCAGTTTGATAATAATTGATGAAGAAATGGAATTTAACAATTGACAAACTTGTGCATGCTGGGTGGACAAACTTGCGGATTTCCCCAGCGGCCGTTCGGATCCCAACGAGAAATTCCCTTCGCCACGATCCAGTTTTCTCCCGGTATCTTCAATTCCCCATTCATTTCTTTTCCAGTGGTGGTTGTCATGGAAACAGGGGTCGGAGGGTGAATTGACGCCGACTGAGAACCAACTTGAAAAGAAATATGAAAATGTCCAACATTTAAGCAAAAGGAAATTATGAGGATTTCTCGGCTGATTTTTTAAATCAGGTTAAAAAAAAAGAACAAAAACCGATCATCAAGATTGCAAAAAATCACTTTGACATTGTTAAATGTCAAAGTAATTTTTTTTTGAATTTTGAAATGGACTAAAAAACCGCGAAATCCTTAAGAGTCTCCTTTTTCTCCTTTTTGTCCGCGTGGATCGCTTTATGGCGGCGCCAAAAGCCAAAGACCGCAATCAGAAGTTTTATTCTTTATGCCACCAAGCTCTTCCTTCAAGGATTCAATTTCACCCGTGAATTTCTTTTCCAGAGCGTCCAGTCGCTCCAACACCAACAAAACTTGAAATTCTGCAGCTTGTGGCACATTCAGATTCTGGTTTAAATTTGGAGAAGTTGGCGAATCACTCGAGTCGGCGTCGGCTTTGATGACCACGAGGACAAAAACAAACAGTGAAAATAGACAAACGCGGAAACCCAATTTAATTTTCCCCATTTTTCACCATTCACCACACTCCACTCCTGATTTTTAATGTACAATTTCCAATTTAAATGAACGAAATTGTGAAAAAATTGTTTGTTTTGTGTCTCTATTTAAAAAGTTCCCACTATTTTTAAATTGAGCTCCCCAATTTAAATAATATTTATTGGTGCTGTCTTTCGACTGAGCTGGAACTTCAAAAGAGCATGATTTGAATTTTCTTATTTCTCTCTCCACAAATCTTTTACTGAGAATTAGAAATGACGAATGACGAACGACATTGACTTCAATTGATTGAATTTCATTTTGCAACGGATGCACATACAAAATAATTTGCGAGATTAAACATGACGGATTTTGATAATACTTTTTATTTGCATCCTGCCAAAATGATTTACTGGAAAATATCTACAAAATATGTACACAGGAAATTCAAGTGGACAAGATAAAAGATTAATTTGAATCAGCGATGAACATTGAATATAAAATAGTCAAAATGTCATCATCATCATCATCATCATCATCATAATTTAACATTGAACAGAATTGACGCGTTTTCCACTTGACGACAAACGACAGAATTCACGTCTGACTCTCATATAATATTTTTCTTGGGAAATTCAAGTCAGGACGTTGATAAAAGGTCTTGTGATTCAATGTCAATTTGAAGGATGTTGATTCATAGTTTTCAGATGAAGATCGAAAATTAGTAGTGATGTTTGAGTATAAAGTACATTTTAAAAAAAATGGACAGCAAAAAACAAACGGAAAACGGATGAATGAAATCGAAAAGGAAACTGTAAAAGTTTACTAGTAAAATCCTGTACATTTTCCATTCATTCATTAATTTTGTCTCTCTCGTTTCTCAATTCTTGATTGAGAATATTCTCAACTTGAGCACATTTAACGTTTCATGTCTGCTATTTTTTTCCATGGTTCATCATTTTCATTCTCATCCTCATTTATTTGTTTTCAAGCTGCTCCCAATTTTCATTTTAACACCACAAACCAAAACAAAAGCATGAAATCTCAACGTACAAAACTGGAAAATGAGAGTTGGAAAAACTAGAGTAAAAATGAAATGCAACGACGCAGAAAAATATAGTGGAAAACATGAACAGGGAAAATGAAGAGGAATACAAATAATTTATTCGGAATAACAATTTTGGACTGGGTTTTCTTTCTGAACGATGGAATTTTTCCCGGGTTGAAAAGTGTAAAAATGATCTTGAATTTTCCGGGTGATTTGAATAAAGATCAAGAGGATTTTCCTGAGGAAATTCTATCCGTCGCTGGAGAATTTGCCTTTAAATTCATGTCAAAAGTGGACTTTCGAATTCGGATCAGCTGCAGAGATCAAAAAGTTTTA
>JABASP010004261.1:0-10740 GCA_019776565.1 Sminthurinus signatus
GTACAGAATAAGTAATAAAGAGTTTCCATTCATTTAGAAGCGGAAATCACATTAGTATAAAAGGAAAAGTAGGTGACGACAAACACAGAAACGTAAGGGTAGTAAGTTGTAAGCAAGAGTACATGAGCCTTGAACTACTAAAAACTAAATTATACATGGTGTAAAAGAAAATTTCTACAATGTAAGTATTAAGAAAAAGGACAGGAAGAGTTTTTATCTTACAGGACTACAACCAGAACCATCTCCACAAGTATCAGTGAGAACAGCCCTTGGACTCATGTTTATACAAGGATCCATAAAAATCTGATTAGTCTGATTTCCATAAGTATTTCCAAACTTGTACTTGAACTGAGGCACATAACCCATGTAACCTGGAATGAGATGAGGCTCTGGAGTCATAGCTGGACCATTATTTGGGAAGCAAACACACTCCATGATGATGAGTCAGGAAAGTGATCTAATTGATTATGATTGTTTTTCTTTGACAGGACTTTAAAAGTACAAGTATGAGGACATTACAAGTTACAAATTATGATAATTACTACTGCTAGTCAGTTTCAGTCTTCAAGATTGCAAATTTTGTACAGGAAAGAAAGAAACTTGGAAGAATTTTGAGGAGGAAAAATTTGACAACTTATCGAAATGAGGACAAAATTTATAATGAAACATAAACTATAAAATGGTACTAGGTACTATAGGTACTAGGTAATAAGTAATAAAATCTATAATCTTTATATCTATACTCTATATTCTATATCATTATATCATTCCATAAACCATATAATATCAAATGTAATATTCCATTGTTTTCCATTCGGTATGAGCCTATTGCATCACTATGACAGCTCAAAATATCATAATGTACATCTCACACTTTCACAAAAATATTCTGATTGAGAATTGAGACGCTGAGAAATGTGTACAAAAAATGCAAAAAAAAAATCAAATGAGTTCCTCATCCTTCTCTTACCTACCTAAAGTTCAAAGTCACCTTACCCTTAGAATCCACTTTTAAAAGACAAGGTTATTTTGAGTAGGTCATGATGAAGTACTTGATACTTGATTAGTTATTAGTTGAATTATGACAAAGCGGTGATGTCCTAGCACAACTCGTGATATAAATAAGACAAGAATTGCGTTAAGACAATCAAAGCTTCAATCAGTTTTCTTCGTTTTCTCCTTCTTCAGCTTTTCCAAGTAGATTTTCCAATAGTCCAATGGTTCAACTTTGACGACGACGGTAGCGACGTGTATTAAAAATACGAAATGAAAAAAACTGCACTGTTTATAAGATAAGATTATGTGAAATAATAAATAATAAAAGAGTGAAGATTTAAAAAGATTGAAAAGTTTAAAGAGCTATTGAAGTACTGATAGGGCTGAAATCTTTAGGTCTATATTATTATATAATATAATATGAGTGTGTGTTGTGTTGTATATTATGTGTTTACTGTAATAGGTGTGTGTGTGTATTTTGCTTACTGATATTAAACTTTTCTATGAAGGAGAACTCCCTGACCAGGGCCAAGGCAAACGATCAACTGACAGAGACTTTTCATTTCCATCGGTTTTTAAGGGACCCTACAATCTACACTCTACAGTCTACAATCTACAGCCAGCCATGGAAGATCAAAGAGAGGAGTTATTACATTATATAAGAATCTGTGTGTGTTTGCGTATTTTAACTATTATTATTCCACTACAAAAGAGAGTAGCACTAGTATAGTAAGGAGTAAGGAGTACCACTGGAAAAGGACCCTTTGCTCCTATACACTAGACACTAGACATGCACAAATCTATACACACTACCCTAGCTGATCGGAGTACATGGTTGATGATAAAAGGGGAAACTAAAGGTGTTTCTATATCTTTCCCTACTAACCGTCTGCTGCTGCCTGTCGTGTGCTTTTCGTGTTTAAAGGACCAGGTGTTCCTGGTGTTCCTAAAATCCGAACGAGAAATGAAATGAGCGAGTTTCAAAACCCTATCAAATACAAAATACATAAGGACTACGGAAGACGGGGAAAGGAATGAAATTCAGTTTCAGTTGCACCTATACAACCAAATACAACTCCTATTCTACGGATCTACCAATATTTGTATGTCCTACATACTACATGCACAATAATATAAAATATACAAATACAGTGTACGCTACCCTTTAAACGGACTGTACCTCTCTCTCTCTCTCTGTATTTTCCTATGTGTACATCTCTACGGAATCCTGAGCTCTTTTCCCTATACCAAAAATCCGTTTGTATAAAAACTATTCTGTATTCGGTAGCTTCTAACATGGGATATGGATTGAATGTTGAATGGACCAGGTGTAATTTTGCTATAGAATAACGACAATGACAACAACAAAACTACCACTACCACTATTTCTAATACAGAGTAGTGGAAATCACAATGATGAATTCTATGCTGAAATCTAGCTGACAGTATGCCCTATATCTCTATAATATGTTGTACTTATACCGTACTACTCCAATCTTTCATTTATGTCAGCAAAAGATCTTAACAGATTTATATACTATGCTACATAATATATACTATATATTATACACTATATTAGATATGGGAGTAAAAAGTAAACCTCTATCTATATGTAAATTGTGTCCTACATATTCAGAAAAAAATAAAATCTAAAGCTTTTGAGAGAACAGAGTTTTTTAAAAAAAAAAACCCTTTTCCTGAGGATTTCCTAATATAATATTTTTTGCTCTTCGATACTATTTAATATTGTGTATGGTACAAAACATACAAGATTTGGAACTATTTCACTATATTCTATATTTCAACCAAAGTTGAATATCAAATTCTCTAATACTGATTTGTAATCATGTGTATCAACGACCTACAGAAAATACAAAGCTTGAGGGTTCTCTCTATTCTAGTTTGAAAAAAAAAGAAAGAAAGAGGAGTTTGAAGTGAAATAGAAATGGAAAGCTGCTATGTTCGTCTAGGTTAGGGTTTATCTATATAGTAATGTTATTTGTGTAGTAGTCAACGTGTATAGCTCTAGATTCTAGATTCTAGAGACTTTCCTTACAATAATACAATACTACAAGAGTGGTATGTAAAGGTAAACAAGTAATTAGTCTATGAAAATATGTATAGTGTATTAGGTAGTTATATAAACTTGGTATGTAAATACAGAGATAAAATGTGTAAGTGTGCGTGAGTGTGTGTGTGTGTGTGGTTTTGTAAATAAAGAATCAACAGTTGGTTGTGTAATATTTATGTCTAGTGTGGTAAAAAGAATGAGGGCTGAATGTGGCTTTCTACAGTTAATAAAGGGTGATGAAATTTAGACCGAGATTGTAATTTGTAATTACTATAACGAGTAGAAGCCTTTCTCTTTAACTTTCTCTCAGGAAAATAAATGACTAAATTTTGAATTTAACTAAAATTGAAAAAGTACAAAATTCTAATACAATTTCCAAATTCCAAAATGTGTGTGCCTCAAATACTAACTGTTTAAACTTTGAAATGGAAAACCCTCCACCAAAAACCAAAAAATATACTACTAAATATAAAGTACAGAATAAGTAATAAAGAGTTTCCATTCATTTAGAAGCGGAAATCACATTAGTATAAAAGGAAAAGTAGGTGACGACAAACACAGAAACGTAAGGGTAGTAAGTTGTAAGCAAGAGTACATGAGCCTTGAACTACTAAAAACTAAATTATACATGGTGTAAAAGAAAATTTCTACAATGTAAGTATTAAGAAAAAGGACAGGAAGAGTTTTTATCTTACAGGACTACAACCAGAACCATCTCCACAAGTATCAGTGAGAACAGCCCTTGGACTCATGTTTATACAAGGATCCATAAAAATCTGATTAGTCTGATTTCCATAAGTATTTCCAAACTTGTACTTGAACTGAGGCACATAACCCATGTAACCTGGAATGAGATGAGGCTCTGGAGTCATAGCTGGACCATTATTTGGGAAGCAAACACACTCCATGATGATGAGTCAGGAAAGTGATCTAATTGATTATGATTGTTTTTCTTTGACAGGACTTTAAAAGTACAAGTATGAGGACATTACAAGTTACAAATTATGATAATTACTACTGCTAGTCAGTTTCAGTCTTCAAGATTGCAAATTTTGTACAGGAAAGAAAGAAACTTGGAAGAATTTTGAGGAGGAAAAATTTGACAACTTATCGAAATGAGGACAAAATTTATAATGAAACATAAACTATAAAATGGTACTAGGTACTATAGGTACTAGGTAATAAGTAATAAAATCTATAATCTTTATATCTATACTCTATATTCTATATCATTATATCATTCCATAAACCATATAATATCAAATGTAATATTCCATTGTTTTCCATTCGGTATGAGCCTATTGCATCACTATGACAGCTCAAAATATCATAATGTACATCTCACACTTTCACAAAAATATTCTGATTGAGAATTGAGACGCTGAGAAATGTGTACAAAAAATGCAAAAAAAAAATCAAATGAGTTCCTCATCCTTCTCTTACCTACCTAAAGTTCAAAGTCACCTTACCCTTAGAATCCACTTTTAAAAGACAAGGTTATTTTGAGTAGGTCATGATGAAGTACTTGATACTTGATTAGTTATTAGTTGAATTATGACAAAGCGGTGATGTCCTAGCACAACTCGTGATATAAATAAGACAAGAATTGCGTTAAGACAATCAAAGCTTCAATCAGTTTTCTTCGTTTTCTCCTTCTTCAGCTTTTCCAAGTAGATTTTCCAATAGTCCAATGGTTCAACTTTGACGACGACGGTAGCGACGTGTATTAAAAATACGAAATGAAAAAAACTGCACTGTTTATAAGATAAGATTATGTGAAATAATAAATAATAAAAGAGTGAAGATTTAAAAAGATTGAAAAGTTTAAAGAGCTATTGAAGTACTGATAGGGCTGAAATCTTTAGGTCTATATTATTATATAATATAATATGAGTGTGTGTTGTGTTGTATATTATGTGTTTACTGTAATAGGTGTGTGTGTGTATTTTGCTTACTGATATTAAACTTTTCTATGAAGGAGAACTCCCTGACCAGGGCCAAGGCAAACGATCAACTGACAGAGACTTTTCATTTCCATCGGTTTTTAAGGGACCCTACAATCTACACTCTACAGTCTACAATCTACAGCCAGCCATGGAAGATCAAAGAGAGGAGTTATTACATTATATAAGAATCTGTGTGTGTTTGCGTATTTTAACTATTATTATTCCACTACAAAAGAGAGTAGCACTAGTATAGTAAGGAGTAAGGAGTACCACTGGAAAAGGACCCTTTGCTCCTATACACTAGACACTAGACATGCACAAATCTATACACACTACCCTAGCTGATCGGAGTACATGGTTGATGATAAAAGGGGAAACTAAAGGTGTTTCTATATCTTTCCCTACTAACCGTCTGCTGCTGCCTGTCGTGTGCTTTTCGTGTTTAAAGGACCAGGTGTTCCTGGTGTTCCTAAAATCCGAACGAGAAATGAAATGAGCGAGTTTCAAAACCCTATCAAATACAAAATACATAAGGACTACGGAAGACGGGGAAAGGAATGAAATTCAGTTTCAGTTGCACCTATACAACCAAATACAACTCCTATTCTACGGATCTACCAATATTTGTATGTCCTACATACTACATGCACAATAATATAAAATATACAAATACAGTGTACGCTACCCTTTAAACGGACTGTACCTCTCTCTCTCTCTCTGTATTTTCCTATGTGTACATCTCTACGGAATCCTGAGCTCTTTTCCCTATACCAAAAATCCGTTTGTATAAAAACTATTCTGTATTCGGTAGCTTCTAACATGGGATATGGATTGAATGTTGAATGGACCAGGTGTAATTTTGCTATAGAATAACGACAATGACAACAACAAAACTACCACTACCACTATTTCTAATACAGAGTAGTGGAAATCACAATGATGAATTCTATGCTGAAATCTAGCTGACAGTATGCCCTATATCTCTATAATATGTTGTACTTATACCGTACTACTCCAATCTTTCATTTATGTCAGCAAAAGATCTTAACAGATTTATATACTATGCTACATAATATATACTATATATTATACACTATATTAGATATGGGAGTAAAAAGTAAACCTCTATCTATATGTAAATTGTGTCCTACATATTCAGAAAAAAATAAAATCTAAAGCTTTTGAGAGAACAGAGTTTTTTAAAAAAAAAAACCCTTTTCCTGAGGATTTCCTAATATAATATTTTTTGCTCTTCGATACTATTTAATATTGTGTATGGTACAAAACATACAAGATTTGGAACTATTTCACTATATTCTATATTTCAACCAAAGTTGAATATCAAATTCTCTAATACTGATTTGTAATCATGTGTATCAACGACCTACAGAAAATACAAAGCTTGAGGGTTCTCTCTATTCTAGTTTGAAAAAAAAAGAAAGAAAGAGGAGTTTGAAGTGAAATAGAAATGGAAAGCTGCTATGTTCGTCTAGGTTAGGGTTTATCTATATAGTAATGTTATTTGTGTAGTAGTCAACGTGTATAGCTCTAGATTCTAGATTCTAGAGACTTTCCTTACAATAATACAATACTACAAGAGTGGTATGTAAAGGTAAACAAGTAATTAGTCTATGAAAATATGTATAGTGTATTAGGTAGTTATATAAACTTGGTATGTAAATACAGAGATAAAATGTGTAAGTGTGCGTGAGTGTGTGTGTGTGTGTGGTTTTGTAAATAAAGAATCAACAGTTGGTTGTGTAATATTTATGTCTAGTGTGGTAAAAAGAATGAGGGCTGAATGTGGCTTTCTACAGTTAATAAAGGGTGATGAAATTTAGACCGAGATTGTAATTTGTAATTACTATAACGAGTAGAAGCCTTTCTCTTTAACTTTCTCTCAGGAAAATAAATGACTAAATTTTGAATTTAACTAAAATTGAAAAAGTACAAAATTCTAATACAATTTCCAAATTCCAAAATGTGTGTGCCTCAAATACTAACTGTTTAAACTTTGAAATGGAAAACCCTCCACCAAAAACCAAAAAATATACTACTAAATATAAAGTACAGAATAAGTAATAAAGAGTTTCCATTCATTTAGAAGCGGAAATCACATTAGTATAAAAGGAAAAGTAGGTGACGACAAACACAGAAACGTAAGGGTAGTAAGTTGTAAGCAAGAGTACATGAGCCTTGAACTACTAAAAACTAAATTATACATGGTGTAAAAGAAAATTTCTACAATGTAAGTATTAAGAAAAAGGACAGGAAGAGTTTTTATCTTACAGGACTACAACCAGAACCATCTCCACAAGTATCAGTGAGAACAGCCCTTGGACTCATGTTTATACAAGGATCCATAAAAATCTGATTAGTCTGATTTCCATAAGTATTTCCAAACTTGTACTTGAACTGAGGCACATAACCCATGTAACCTGGAATGAGATGAGGCTCTGGAGTCATAGCTGGACCATTATTTGGGAAGCAAACACACTCCATGATGATGAGTCAGGAAAGTGATCTAATTGATTATGATTGTTTTTCTTTGACAGGACTTTAAAAGTACAAGTATGAGGACATTACAAGTTACAAATTATGATAATTACTACTGCTAGTCAGTTTCAGTCTTCAAGATTGCAAATTTTGTACAGGAAAGAAAGAAACTTGGAAGAATTTTGAGGAGGAAAAATTTGACAACTTATCGAAATGAGGACAAAATTTATAATGAAACATAAACTATAAAATGGTACTAGGTACTATAGGTACTAGGTAATAAGTAATAAAATCTATAATCTTTATATCTATACTCTATATTCTATATCATTATATCATTCCATAAACCATATAATATCAAATGTAATATTCCATTGTTTTCCATTCGGTATGAGCCTATTGCATCACTATGACAGCTCAAAATATCATAATGTACATCTCACACTTTCACAAAAATATTCTGATTGAGAATTGAGACGCTGAGAAATGTGTACAAAAAATGCAAAAAAAAAATCAAATGAGTTCCTCATCCTTCTCTTACCTACCTAAAGTTCAAAGTCACCTTACCCTTAGAATCCACTTTTAAAAGACAAGGTTATTTTGAGTAGGTCATGATGAAGTACTTGATACTTGATTAGTTATTAGTTGAATTATGACAAAGCGGTGATGTCCTAGCACAACTCGTGATATAAATAAGACAAGAATTGCGTTAAGACAATCAAAGCTTCAATCAGTTTTCTTCGTTTTCTCCTTCTTCAGCTTTTCCAAGTAGATTTTCCAATAGTCCAATGGTTCAACTTTGACGACGACGGTAGCGACGTGTATTAAAAATACGAAATGAAAAAAACTGCACTGTTTATAAGATAAGATTATGTGAAATAATAAATAATAAAAGAGTGAAGATTTAAAAAGATTGAAAAGTTTAAAGAGCTATTGAAGTACTGATAGGGCTGAAATCTTTAGGTCTATATTATTATATAATATAATATGAGTGTGTGTTGTGTTGTATATTATGTGTTTACTGTAATAGGTGTGTGTGTGTATTTTGCTTACTGATATTAAACTTTTCTATGAAGGAGAACTCCCTGACCAGGGCCAAGGCAAACGATCAACTGACAGAGACTTTTCATTTCCATCGGTTTTTAAGGGACCCTACAATCTACACTCTACAGTCTACAATCTACAGCCAGCCATGGAAGATCAAAGAGAGGAGTTATTACATTATATAAGAATCTGTGTGTGTTTGCGTATTTTAACTATTATTATTCCACTACAAAAGAGAGTAGCACTAGTATAGTAAGGAGTAAGGAGTACCACTGGAAAAGGACCCTTTGCTCCTATACACTAGACACTAGACATGCACAAATCTATACACACTACCCTAGCTGATCGGAGTACATGGTTGATGATAAAAGGGGAAACTAAAGGTGTTTCTATATCTTTCCCTACTAACCGTCTGCTGCTGCCTGTCGTGTGCTTTTCGTGTTTAAAGGACCAGGTGTTCCTGGTGTTCCTAAAATCCGAACGAGAAATGAAATGAGCGAGTTTCAAAACCCTATCAAATACAAAATACATAAGGACTACGGAAGACGGGGAAAGGAATGAAATTCAGTTTCAGTTGCACCTATACAACCAAATACAACTCCTATTCTACGGATCTACCAATATTTGTATGTCCTACATACTACATGCACAATAATATAAAATATACAAATACAGTGTACGCTACCCTTTAAACGGACTGTACCTCTCTCTCTCTCTCTGTATTTTCCTATGTGTACATCTCTACGGAATCCTGAGCTCTTTTCCCTATACCAAAAATCCGTTTGTATAAAAACTATTCTGTATTCGGTAGCTTCTAACATGGGATATGGATTGAATGTTGAATGGACCAGGTGTAATTTTGCTATAGAATAACGACAATGACAACAACAAAACTACCACTACCACTATTTCTAATACAGAGTAGTGGAAATCACAATGATGAATTCTATGCTGAAATCTAGCTGACAGTATGCCCTATATCTCTATAATATGTTGTACTTATACCGTACTACTCCAATCTTTCATTTATGTCAGCAAAAGATCTTAACAGATTTATATACTATGCTACATAATATATACTATATATTATACACTATATTAGATATGGGAGTAAAAAGTAAACCTCTATCTATATGTAAATTGTGTCCTACATATTCAGAAAAAAATAAAATCTAAAGCTTTTGAGAGAACAGAGTTTTTTAAAAAAAAAAACCCTTTTCCTGAGGATTTCCTAATATAATATTTTTTGCTCTTCGATACTATTTAATATTGTGTATGGTACAAAACATACAAGATTTGGAACTATTTCACTATATTCTATATTTCAACCAAAGTTGAATATCAAATTCTCTAATACTGATTTGTAATCATGTGTATCAACGACCTACAGAAAATACAAAGCTTGAGGGTTCTCTCTATTCTAGTTTGAAAAAAAAAGAAAGAAAGAGGAGTTTGAAGTGAAATAGAAATGGAAAGCTGCTATGTTCGTCTAGGTTAGGGTTTATCTATATAGTAATGTTATTTGTGTAGTAGTCAACGTGTATAGCTCTAGATTCTAGATTCTAGAGACTTTCCTTACAATAATACAATACTACAAGAGTGGTATGTAAAGGTAAACAAGTAATTAGTCTATGAAAATATGTATAGTGTATTAGGTAGTTATATAAACTTGGTATGTAAATACAGAGATAAAATGTGTAAGTGTGCGTGAGTGTGTGTGTGTGTGTGGTTTTGTAAATAAAGAATCAACAGTTGGTTGTGTAATATTTATGTCTAGTGTGGTAAAAAGAATGAGGGCTGAATGTGGCTTTCTACAGTTAATAAAGGGTGATGAAATTTAGACCGAGATTGTAATTTGTAATTACTATAACGAGTAGAAGCCTTTCTCTTTAACTTTCTCTCAGGAAAATAAATGACTAAATTTTGAATTTAACTAAAATTGAAAAAGTACAAAATTCTAATACAATTTCCAAATTCCAAAATGTGTGTGCCTCAAATACTAACTGTTTAAACTTTGAAATGGAAAACCCTCCACCAAAAACCAAAAAATATACTACTAAATATAAAGTACAGAATAAGTAATAAAGAGTTTCCATTCATTTAGAAGCGGAAATCACATTAGTATAAAAGGAAAAGTAGGTGACGACAAACACAGAAACGTAAGGGTAGTAAGTTGTAAGCAAGAGT
>JABASP010004262.1:0-10736 GCA_019776565.1 Sminthurinus signatus
CAAACCCGCCACTCAGCTTCATCAAAACAAAACTATGACAAAATCGGCTACTCAACTTCACCAAAACAAAACTACGACAAAATCGGCTACTCAACTTCACCAAAACAAAACTACGACAAAATCGGCTACTCAGCTTCATCAAAATAAAACTACGACCAAACCCGCCACTCAGCTTCATCAAAACAAAACTACGACAAAATCGGCTACTCAACTTCATCCAAATAAGACAACCGCCAAATCCGTCACTCAACTTTTCAAAACGAAATCAGGAAAATCGGTTATTCAACTCCCCCAAAATAAGACAGCGACAAAATCGGCTACTCAAACTCCCAAAAATAAATCTGTAAAATCGGTTTCTCAGCTTTCCCAAAATAAGACAGTGGCGAAACCAGCTGTACAACTTCTCAAAAATAAATCTGTAAAATCGGTTTCTCAGCTTTCCCAAAATAAGGCAGTGGCAAAACCAGCTGTACAACTTCCCAAAAATAAGGCAACAGCAAAATCGGCTGTTCAGTTTCCCCAAACTAAACCAGAAAAATCGGTTGATCAACTTTTACATAATATACTAGCTGGAAAATCAGTTGTTAAACTTCTACAAAATGTATTAGCTGGGAAATCGGTCGTTAAAGTTCCCCAAAATAAGCCAGTGACCAAAGTTCCAGGACATGGAACTCAAAAGTCTACTTCGAAACAATTAAACAGAGATGGTTCCGTGAAAAATGGGACAAAACAAGGAAGAAGAAAAAGGGCGGTCACTCTAAATAATTTCTTTGGTGTGAATAATGAACTGGACGATGAGAATGAAAATGATGTGGGCAAGCATATTGGCTTTGATCCCGGAATGACCACTAGCGGGATTTTTGATGTCACGACGTATGTACAATGTACAAAGATATAATTAAGAACAGAATATAAATGCCCTGATGTTTTTGTTAATAATTGATCTTTTTTTATTTTTTTGAAAACAGAGACCATTCATTTACCTGTGAGCTTTGTATTTGGATTCAACCTCATTTTGCTGAGAGCTTTGGACTTGGAGGTGGCGTTTTACACGGAGTCTCGGAAATTGTTGATCTTGTCAAATTTGCAGACTGGATTTTCCGCTCTCTGGATTTTAATCAAGATGGAATACCTGAAAATATTGGATTTTCTATAAAAACTGTTTGGTTGACAGATGATGTCGATGTTGAAAATGATCCGGCAGAAACCACTTCAAATCCATCTCTAAATTCAAATTTACGTAAGAAGAGAAGTAAAGTGAGGAAGAAGAGGGATGATTTTCCAGGATTTTTGGAAGACGATGGAGTTTCTGATTTACTCGTCCACCTTGAAAATCCATACGACTCGGAAGACATGTTTTATGAAGAACAAAGGGGAAAACGAGAAGACTTTGACTTTGACAACTATGATGATGACGATAAAGACTATAAGCAGAACAGTATTTTGGGTCAATCCAAATTACAACAAAAAGAAAAAGTGAACGCGAAGCAACAGCAGCAACAACAGCTCGAAAAAGAAAAAACTCAAAACTCACAAAACAAACAGCAAGGGAAACCCCACAAAGAAGAAAAACTTGGCCAAAATCTAAATTTCAATAATAATTTTACTAGAGAACCAAAAATTTTGAATCCAAAAAGTGCCCTCTTATGGATATCGTCACAATTACAAAATAAATTTTCAAGTTGTTGTGCAATCCTCAGTTTTATTTATCATGACATGGCCCCAGTAATTGCCGCTACGAATAAAAGTAAATATATTATACTACATATTATAAATTTTAGAGTACAAAAAAACAAGTATCAAAATTTAAAAGCAACCTTTTTGAAACCTTTTTTTTTATTTTTTATTCCTTTTATTTTTTTTTCCTAGGAGGGTTGTGTACTGATGATAATTTGGGTATAATTTCCGGCTACTCTCACAAACACAAGTTAACCAAATACGATGTCTTTCGAGGAATTATGCACACACTTGGACATTTATTTGGAGCTTCTCATGACCAATTCGCAAGTACCGACTGCTTCGATCAACAATTCTATGAATTTCTAAATCCTTTCCCACTTCATCCAATTCAACAAGTAAATGTGGGCGTAAGACCAAACACTTTTAAATTTTCCCCATGTGCCAAAGATAAAATTACCATGTTCCTCTCATCAAATGGAGCCTCTTGTTTAAAAGAGGAAGAAGAAACTTCATTCTGTGGAAATGGTGAGTATAGATTATAGATAAAAAACTAAAAGATGGTGAGAAATATTCTACTGCTTTTTATCTTCAAACTTCAAACTATGTTGTCATTTATATTTTTATAGGAGTTTTGGATCCTGGAGAAGACTGCGATTGTGGGTCTCCATGGCAATGTCATTTGAGATATCCTTGTTGTGGAGAAAGTGATGCATTTTTTGGGTGTAAAATCATCAATCCTACCAAAAATAAATGTCATAGGCCGACAATTTGGTGAAAATTACAAAGGAAAAAAAATCCATTATTATTTTAGTGTTTTGTAGATCTTGTGCCAAATAATTTTAAATCGTGGAGACAGAGCATTTGAAAAATCAACAATATTTGTTTGTTTTTCTTCGTTGGATTCAAAGAATTCAAAGATGAATGGAACCATTGCCAAGTTGTTTTCCTATTGTAGCGTTTTTATGGCTTATTGTTATTATTTTTATTATTGTTGATAAAACATTATTGTTATCTATGAAATTCGAAGAGAGTCAAAGAAAATCTATGTAATAGTTTGCATTTAAATAATATAATATATACTTTTAACCAAATAATAACGAATAATTTTCATACAATTTTTTATATTATACGATGTAGCCAATTTCTTCTGGTTTTTTTCTACTATTCATTTATCATTTTTATTTCTTTGAACAAAAAAAAATACTTGAATTGATTTTTTTCACAACAAAAACTAAAAATGGTAAATATTTTAATTTTTCATACATGTGTGACTCGCTCATGACGTTCAAGTTGACTAAATTGAGTAAAAAATTCTCCACAGTCACACACAAAGAGTCCACGATCCACATGGGTCTGTTGATGCTTTCTGAGAAGTGGGGAAGTTTTAAAGGACTGGTGACATCCAGACCACGAACATTTGAAAGGAAAAGCTGCTGAAGTAGAATTTTGAACCTCAGTGGAGTGGGTTTGTTCATGTATTTTGAGAAGGGGAAAAGTCTTAAAGATTCTCTGACAACCCGGAACATTACATTTGTATGGGAATTCATTCCGATGAACTCTCTCATGAAGTCTCAGACTAATTATAGAATTAAATAGACGACTACAATAAATACACAAGTGGGTTGGAATATTTTCATTTTGCCTCGTTAAACTTGGCCTTCTCCCCTTATTTTTCCTTTCAGAGTTTATAGATGAAAAGGATGATGATGATTCTGAATTGGTACTTGAAGCTGCTAGACGAGAGGATGAATTTGTACTTTTTTGTGGTTGTGGTTGAGATTGAGATTGTGAAGATTGGATTTCATTTATAGATGCCAAAATTTCATGATGTAGGATTTTTTCATGAGCATTTCTCATATAAGAACGACGAAACTGCTTGTCACAAAATTTACATTGTATCCTATCTTTTTCCTCTTCTTGATCTCCTTCTTCATTTGAAATGGAGGAGGAAGAGGAGGAGAAAGTTCCTGGAAAAAATAACATAACATAATAGCAAAAAAAATTAATAAGTATCATCTAAATCATATAATAGGTAATGGAAATAGAGAGTGCATTTAAATATATAATATTTAATACACACACACAAAAAAGAACACATTTGCAATTTGCATTTTCATTTATTAGGAGGGAGTTTTTTCTTAAAATTTACTTGATTTTAATTTATTTCCATCATGTTCATGCTTCATGTGTACATGTTTCTTTAAACAAGAAGAGTAGACGAAATGTTTAGAGCAGTAAGGACACGTGAGGCTTTTTCCTAATCCATTGAATAATCTTGGAGAATCATTTCGTTTGCCTTTTTCATTTTGGTCTTCTTCTTCTAACTCCTCTGGATTTTCATTATCATCAGAACGAGCGACTGATTTCATTTCCTCGTCAGTTCCAGAACTGGAAGAATCACTCGATTCCGAATTATCAAAAGATGCATCTTCGTCAACGTCATCATCCTCCACTGCCACTAAACCACCTTTGAAAAATTTCTCTTTTTAATGACTTTTCAAATAATATCATATCATAAAAATAATACATTATAATAATTTCCATCTTTTTCATTTGTTTCGTTATTCTTACCATTTTCCCGATTCGTTTGGACTTGAGTATTGGCTTTGTGAGCATTACTTGAGCTAAAAAGTGTGAAAAAAATATAATCTTTTAAATGTTGAAAATTAAAATGAAATGTAAATTCTACCATTTTTCTTCCTAAATGATTAATCACTTACTTGTTTAATACCATAAAATTTGGATCTCGTTGATGAATCAATTGATGACTTCGACAATGCCCTACAGATAAAAAATATATTAAATGATTAAACAAGCGATAGCCATTTTTATTATTAAAGGGTTTATTTTTCCTTTGTTTAGAATTTTTGTAGAATTTATAATTTATAGAGGGGTAATTTTTTTGATCTGTCTTTTTTATCCAGTTTTTTTTACCTGATTGAGTAAATCTACGGTCACAGTAATTACAGGAGTAAGGTCTCTCTCCCGTGTGCACTCTGATATGAACTCGTAGTCGACTATTTGTTGGAAATAATTTTCCACAGTACATACACTCATGTCCTTGGGTTTCCTTGACATTGGCATTGACCGTCATGGAAGGGTGTCGAGAGGAGACGACGGCATGGCTACTATGAAAAGTTTTCTTAATCACACTAATACTGCTACTTGGACTTGGACTTGTATTTGGTTCGGTATCGTTATCCTTATGGTTATCACTATCATTATCACTCTTTGTTTTATCTTCATTTGACGTTTCCTCAATGATTTCAACAATTTTACAATCATCATCATCTTCCTCATTATTATCACTGCTGTCATTGTCATTGTTATTATAATTATAATTATCACTATTATTTTCTTGTCCATCTTGAATTTGAACTTGCATATTTGACTGGTGATGATGATGATTTATTTGATGATGTTGAGGTTGAGACTGGGATTTGGAATTGGATTTGGATTTAGCTATGGATTGAATTTTGAATGACTTAAGTCTCTTTTTTGTCATGATTGACTTGATTTTTGCAGCTTTTGTTTGAGCTGGACATCGAATCTCATGAAAAACCTTTGAGACAAGTTGAGCAAAAAAACGTGGACAAAAGCTACATTTGAAGAGACTTGGTCGACCCATGTGAAGCCTTTCATGACGTCTACAAGCATCTAAAGTTGAAATGAAAAATAAAACAGAAGTACAAATAAATAAATTATTTATTTAATTATTAAAAAATTTTACATTGAATAATTAGACAAAAAATTAATGATACACGTAATAAATAATAACTTATTACTGTATGTAGAAATACCTGGATTTCCAAATGATTTGTGACAGTAGGAACAATCAAAAGGTCTCTCATCTTCAAAGATTTCTTGATCTTGTTGTTGTTGTTGTTGTTGTAGCTGCATTTCACTAACCGGAAGTTGAAGTTGAAGGGGTGGTGTGGGAATTCCATGATGAGAGCAATGAGCAGTACAATCAGTAGAACTTGATGCTCGAGATGATGAAAGTGGAATGATGATATTACTTGCAATTTCCATGTGATTCAAATCCAAGGCATCTTTTATTGACATTGAAGCTACTGCTTCAATATCATCCTCATTATTCTCATGCACTGATGTTGATCTTGGTGTTGATGAGGTATTATTATTTTCTAAACTTTCCATCAATTGAGATTCCATTTCCATTTTCTCAGCTGCTTTTTCTCTTCTCTAAACTCTCTAAACAAAAACAACTTGAACATGTAAAAAACTATACACATAAAATTTTTAAATCAATCACAATTAAAATTGTGATATAATTTTCAATCTGTATCATAATTATGTACGTGTATTATATTTGCACAATATCCATTATCTATTCCACTATCTGTGTATCAATTCCTGATTCCTTATGTACAGTGTACAATGGTATAATTTATTGTTTATTGTAGGAGCAATATGTTTTTAAACACGAACACAGGGAGAAAAAATACACGTGTAAATTGTGAATGCAACTCTTTGAAATTTGAAATTATTATGATTATTCTAAATATTATATAGAATAGATTGTGTAGGAAGTAAATAAAACTATAGCGGCTGAAAGGAATCACAACATGATAAATGATAAAACTGTATACTAAAACGTACACCAGTTGATCCTCGATCCAATATGTGTGTTGATTTGCACTCAATAACTCAATACGGAACACAACATCTAAATAACTAACTTTAACTATATTTTCTATATTTTTTTTATTCTATATTCTGTATAGTATAATATTTTTTGGTTTATCTAATCTTATCTTACTCTGATTCTATTCCTTTACTTGTGACTTGTGACTATATTAAAAAGTTGTAAATAAACTCATTCATTTGAATAAAGTTTATTTTCCAAATTCCAAATTCCTGCCATATGCCTCATTTGATTCCTTTGCATTCAAATGCGTAACGTTTCGCTTATCAATAATGTAAAATGATATACTTACTGTCTATACTTTGTTAGTTTTAACTAGAGTTACTTTTTAGTATTCATATTACACTTTATAACACATTTACTTGATCATATAATATTATATTGAGAAAAATTTGATATTAGATGTATATACTGTATTGCTAAAACTCAAAAAGATACACGTAGCATCTAAATACTAAATAGCAGAGCATTTTCTTTCTTCGTACTTTGTACTGTTAACTGTTACTTATGTTTTATATGTTTCTTATGATATTGTGCAGAATATTGCATATTGCATGTCCCATGAAACTTGAAATGTCCTACAGATTCCAAATTCCTGAAAAAAAAACCATTCGAGATTCTAAAAGCACATTTACATGGTCGTGCATTATATCGCAAATCGCTAAGCATAAAAAACGTTACATGAAGATATCTATAATATTTTCTACACATTTATAGTACAAACTACATTTTACTATCCCCGTCTGGCGTCTGTTGTGTGTGCTGTGTTAGTGCTGTGTGTATAGTGCGTATTTGCTCAACTCTCAGATTGAGCTTGTCACATTTTTAAATAGCTCTTACCTGGACAAAAACTAATCAGAATGAGAAATTAGGTTTTTGAAATAGATTAGTAAATAATATAAATAACAGATTATAGTGGTTTAATCTACTACTATTTAATGATATTGGGAAATGTAATGCTCAAAATATGCTCCAATAATTTAACTATAAACTACTGTATGGACTGTAGATTATAGGAATTAATTGCTCTCTATAGCATTGTGTGGAGTCTTAATTGAATAGCAATAACAATAATAAGTATTGTCATTGTATCTACATATGTATCCATGTATCTCTGCTTCTTAGAATTATCTCAATATATTAAATAATATAATATGTACACACAAAATACATTATATACATTATATTATGAATAAACAGTACCTATTCAAGACTCAAGTCATCCCAAAGCTCAGTGAAGGCGGGTGTATTGTGTAATGTGTATCTCTACATATATTTAAGATTTAAGTACACACAAACACACACTATTTTTAATGTAGGAACAAACACTCTACTTGATTTATTATTTATTATATAATTGGCTGTGCTTCTAACTTGTACATAATATAATCTTGAAATCTTTGCATGTACTTTGATGCATTATATTATGTGATACATTCTATTTTCTAATTATTGTCAATTAAAATGCTTCCGAAATCTAGCTAAATTAGATATTATACAACGAATGTTGTGCAAGTAGTTTTTCTATAATACACAGTATCTATTATCTATTTACTTACTTTTGTGTACTTTTTACTTGTTTGCATGACGTATCCTACATCGCCACTGCACTGGCCTTATATCATTCGAAATTGAAGTTCCAATCTAAAAAGTTAAATAAATGAACATTAAAATTTAGAAAATCAAGGCACGTCTGCTGTTTCCATTTTATATCCAAACGGATTTATCCACTGTTTTAAATTCCAACATTTTTTTTAATGGTACATTCATTGATATTATGAAATCATCAGTCTTTTGTCTTTTGTCTTTTTTTGCGTTTCAATTTTCAATGCCTATTTATCTATTTATCCATAACTATTTTGTGTACAATTTTGTATATATATCCAATGGCTTACGCATAATTCTAAAGAAACCTTGAATGTTATTCAATACTCAATACTATGAAAATTTGAGACGACTTGTTATTTAGTATTTAGTACAAGGTACAAGAAATAAAAGAAAGTGAAAACATTTGTATTTTGTATTAATGGGAAAATGTTTCCTGTGAACGGAGAAGGGAAACGGAGACATCACCATTTTGTGAAATGGGCTCGCATACATGTATAAACTTTACTCGTACCTCATACTTCCTAGCCATAGCTCATCGGGTGCATTAGTCTATTAGAGAAAAATACATGAAATGTAATGCTAAAATGCATACTAATTATTATTCATTATTCATCATGATACATCATAATTTGAATGAAAGGAAAAGTATTACATGTAAATTCTTAATCGTTATTTATAATCAGTGCAGACGAACATAAGCTAATAATAATAATTACTATTATTATTAGTTACGCATTTTTTATTTTCTTCTATAAAAATGACAAGAGTAACAACCACCACCACAACAACTACGGAAAGTACAACTAGAGTTAGAACTACAAGAACAGGAACAAATTCTCATGATGGACATGGAAATAGTTTGTGGAAAAGACTGAGTATTCACCCTCGATTTCAAAAGCTAAGACGACGTTACTCCAGGGTGAGAAATGAGCAAATAAGATTAATGTACTTGTATTTCTACTATAACTATCACAATTCACAATCATAATTATCCTATAAATATGAAATATAGATAAGTAATCACTCATCTCTAACTGCATAATGTTCTGCCTCTAATAATATCCTTATTACATATTACAGTTTACAAAAGATTTCAATCAATTACAACCACATCAAAAAGCTCTTTTCATCACATTTATATCAATCATCCTCTATGCAATCATTCGAAACGTCTGGTTTGTTTCATTAGAAGAAATTACAGAAAATGTCCACGTCAAAGTTTTTGGTCAGTATAATTAAAAATATTTTGAACATTTTATAATATTCCTAATAATAACAATAATTATTGTTATATTTCAGTTGATGAACCCCTATGTAAAATTCTAAACATACAGCCATCATCATCATCACAGGATAAATATAATTTACCTCTGTCAGAAGAAGAAACTATACAGATTTCAAAGTCTTGTCCTTTCAAAGCTTGCAATCCTTACACAAAAGTTGTAACTCTTAATGAAACACAAGCATTGGTTCGCATATATTTTTAATTTTTATTTTTGTATTTTAGATAAAATTCTAAATCAAAATGCTAAAAGCTTTTTGTAACTTGTAACTTGTGTAACTTTTATGAATAATTAAAATATTATGCTTGCCAGATTAAGCTAACAGAGGAATCAAGAAAGTGTGAAGATCTGACTACTTGTTGTGCTATTGTACATTGTATTCCACGGAAAAATAATGAAGAAATTCGGTTAGTTATTAGTTATTATTAATAGCTTCAGTTATTACTTTCCTTATTTTTACCTCTACATATATAAGCATTAATAAAATAATAATAACAAGTTTATTTTTACCTCATTCAGTTATCCAATTGATGGTTGTTACTCTCTCCAAGATTCTACAGACATTCAGCCATCCGTTTATACAGATGTATTAGAAACTCAATGTCATGATCTTTGTGATAATCGTCGGATCACGAATTTCCATCCACTCCTTCCCCTCACACCAAAAGTAGAACAGAAACTTGAAGCTTGGACTGAAAGACAGAAGAGCAATCCAATTCAATTCAAATCCATTAATGAGATTCCACGTGTCATTTTCATAGTTTTAGATCATGTCTCTAGAAATCAAGCAGAAAAATATTTACCACAAACGTTAGAGATAATAAGATCAGGGAAATGGGGGAATTATTATGATTTTAGAGGTTATTCAATGGTTGATGAGACGATTGAAGGGAATTTTCAGAGTGCACTCACCGGATTCAATTCATCCAGTTTGAGTCAAAAATGTTCCTTTTCTCATTATGGTTATTTTGATGGATGTCCATGGATTTGGAAGGAATTTAGAAATATGGATTATATTACTTCCTATGTAGATGAAAGTACTTTGAAGGATTCAGCTCCATTGTCCAAATTTATGGGGGATTTTGTTGCTCAGCCCACTGACTATTTCGTTCCTGCAAGTTTCATTCAAGACAAAATGGTAATAATTTAGTTGATTATTTATTTTAAAATAGTTATCTCATAATATATTAAAAATTCAAAGAAATAATGTAAAATATTATTCTTACCCTTTTTTTCTGTTTTTTGTATGCTGTTTAGCAATGGAATCAAATGGATAATGAATTATTCAATGCTTTTGCTTCTACATCTCCTAAAGACTTTCTCTTTTCTCATTCTTCTACTTTCTACCGAAAATTTGCAGATTACCCTTATTTCTCTACCATGAGATTAAATTCAGCTTCTACGACGTCATTAAAACAACTGGATGGAAAGTTATCTAATTTATTTAAAGATATAGCCAAGTTTGGTGAAAATACACTCGTCATTTTTGCTAGTCATAT
>JABASP010004263.1:0-10736 GCA_019776565.1 Sminthurinus signatus
TGATGCATGTGTATTTTAATGTCTAGTTTATGTTTTGTAAATTTTCTCATGTTTTATTTTTTTTGCTCAAACCAATAAAATGTATAAAGTACAAAAATTACCAAACCTTCAATATACTTATGAATGTGATAATAAAAAAGTAACGAATTTCTAAACTCTGAACTCTGAGTCTGCCTTATAACATTCAATTATTGATGTGTATATATATATACAGATTTAACATCTTATTATCGTATTATATTATTGTCATGACTATGATTTGCTATTCACAAGCCAACGGCAAACATCTCGTAATTTTTTCTGTAATCACAAACATTTACCATGCCAAAAAATAGACTATTGAACAAAATTTGAAAATTTACCGTTTTAGGGACGGGGGTTTTTTGTAATGTATTTTTCATATAACTTTCGGGATACTTTAGGGATTCTCATCGTGAGCCTACTCTTTATATTATCACTATTGATTTGGAATGTAGAAGGTAAATGAATATAGGAAATGCGCAACAACGTACACACAATATTGCTTATTCATAATCATGGTATTTGCATGAATAAGTTTTTGTATTTTGTATTCAATGTACACTACATCTTACATCTTACATCGTACATGATGTTACTTTCTCTTTCCAGGGAAAGCGGAACTGAGGAAATGTTGTGCTGGAAAGAGTAATGAAACTGAAAAATTAAAGCGAGGAAAATGTGAAGGGAACGTGACTGAGGCGGCTTGTTTTGGAGCTCACCTTCAACCAGTTCTGCCACCAGGAAAGAACAGTTCCTGTATGGACGGAACCATAGATGAACTTAAACCTATAACACGAGGTTTTTCTACTATATAACATATAACATATTACATATTACAATAGACTTAACACTCAACACTTACTACTTTTATCTTTTATCCTTCTAAAGTCTGAAACTGAAAGAGATATGGACAATAATTAATGTTTAAATATTAAACGTATCCTGAATCCTGAATCTGATACCTGATTTCCTCATTCCTCATCACAGGTAAAAGTCAACAAAGTTCGGGTTGTGTTGTTCAATGGGGTTGTACTTCAATGCACGAGCTAGAGCAGCATGTTGTGAAAGCGGATAACTGCTACGAATTCCCGGATGTAAATCGAACAAACACCAGCATCAAAATTTGGTGTTATTGTACAACTGACTTTTGTAATTGCAAAGATGGAGGAATGGCACTCTTTCAAAGTGATCAGTTGGTAACCACGGCCACGATTTTCGTCAGCGCATGGATCTTCAGCTCAGTATTATATGTACAATATACATGATAATTATTATTTTCAATCAAACATCCAGTAAAAAAAGGCCACATTTAAAAATGGGATATTTATTAAATAAACAAATGAAAAAGCAGCAAATAAAATAGAAACAATGAAAATGATCAATCAATTCTACAGAAAAGCTATGAATGAGAAAATGAAAAGACAAAATGAAATGATTGAATTCCATTCATATCCATAATATGATGTACCATGTGTACAGTTTATTTACATAAAAATATATTTGACAGGAGTAAAATGTGTACAGAAAATACAAGATTTATAACTCTTAACATAATACATAACAATATTTATATTATAATACGTCTATCTTTCAACTTTCATAAGTCACAATTCACAAAACTAACAAAATATTATGATAACACATAATATGTAATAATATTTAATAATAATTAATTAAAAACTAAAAATAATGATTAGAATTAATTAGGAATAGTAACATGATGTAGGAATACATTGTATGGAGTATGGAGTGCTGAGTATTGACAGTGAGAATTATTCATGGCAGTTCATAAAAACAGTATAACATAACATTTAACAACTATTACATTTAGTATATTTACGTATAAATATGACATCATTAAACTTTTTTCCCCCTCATTGTCGTACAGGCGGCCTAACATTGTCACTAAATTGTCCTCTGTAGTTCCCTGGAGGGTAATATAAGACGGTGACAAAAGTCCGTCCTCCTCTACTTGCCACACCAATCCCGATATTTTTACTTCCTTCCCAAATGAGTTGAGTAAAGTGTCCAGTGGCTGTGGAGAAACCATAGTCACTGTCATAGTTTTTGTACAGCCGCTTTTCTTTATACCAAGCATTTACAGCCGCTATTACTGCACTCTTTGGTCTTAGTGTTTCCGTCACGTACAAATTTTCTCCAGCTCCGTTCCTTCAAAATCATGGGAGTAAAAAGTATTATTAAAATACTTTGTCTGTTTTATCCCACTCAACTTAATTCAATGCGCAATGTTTAATGATGTAATAATATAATATATTAGAGTAGAAATGTGGACTTACTTTTGATTACAAGAGTGATCAATTTTCCCATGTTTTGCATAGTACTGGGCGCAGCCTCGGGCACGGTTGTTTAGCTAAAATAATTAAAAAAATAGTTGTTTTACTTTATTGACCTTTTGGATTTTGGATTTTGGAATTTGAAAAGCTCTTAAACATTGGACTACAACTTACATCTGGATCTAAACTCATGGCTGGAGTTTGGTGCATACTTCTCAATTTATTGTGATAGTTTAGCGCTGTAAACTCGTAATCTGTAAAACATAACAGTAGAAAAAATACACATATGAATACACTGCAAAAATTACAAGTTTAAGTCAAATAAAGTAATTTTTAAAAAAGCAAAAACAATGGATTAAGAAAAGAGTTAAGGACAAACCTGTAAATTGTGATCGATAGTTGTATTGATAGGAAAAGGAATTTGCACCGTTGTTATTTGTTTGAACAAAATTTCTTTGAGTATTTTGAACAACATTCCTCCTCAAATTTTGTTGATTATTATTATTGTTGTTGTTATTATTGTTTGTTCTGTAGCTTTGATAGTTTCGTTGATTATAGTAGTAGTTATTTCTCGTTCTCTGAACCTGCATATTGTTGTTGTAGTTGTAATTATAGTTGTAGTTCCTCTGTAGTGCAGTATTTTGATTATATCGTGGCTGAACTTGTTGTTGTTGTCTCTGTACTTTTACTTGTTGTTGTACTTGTTGTTGTGGTTGTATTCTTGTGGTCTGTTGTTGTTGTTGTCTGTTCCAGTTTTTCTGGCCACTGTACCTATAATAACTATCTGGCAGGACAAAGTTGTCCATGAGGAGGAAGAAGAAGAGGAAGAAGAAACTCACTGACATTTTTGGCAACAATTCCATGTTTTTGAGCTTTTCCCTTTTCTATATTATATATTATACAGTACTCGTGGAATGGTCAGTTTATACTTTATACACAAAAACAAATCCAACGTCAAACCATGCAAAAAGGAATAAATGCAAAATGAGACGAAAGACAAAAGCAGACAAGTCGGCGACCTGCACGATGCACGATGCACAATTCTAAATTCACAATCAGCACTGGTAGACAACTGGGCAGCTGATACTTGATACTTGATTCTTGATCCTTGATACCTGATACAATATGTATAAAGTATGTATTATGGATTATGGATTATGGATATTGAAATGAGCTCTCTTGTTTTTTTCAGCTCGGAAGACACTCGACAAATAATCAAGTTTTGAGTCGAGATTCTAAATATAAGTGAGAATAAAAACGGAGAAAAAATTGTAGAGCAATAAATGGGAAATCAACTCTTTCTTTTTTCTTCATCCTCTCCTCTGCAGATTTAACTTCACCCACAACTTGTTTCATCTTTCACCTCATGATAATACCAAAGCTAGTGGCTGATGAGCAGGTGGATCATGATGATGATGATGATGATAATACAGATACAGGCTTGGATAAAACTTGGACACTGTCCATTTTTCCTCCTCTTATTCATTTCATTAATGACATTTATTTATACAATTTACACAAAACGCACATTTTTTTTATGTCCCTCTCTCTCTCTCTCTCTTCTCTATTTCCACTGTTCACTCTGTATTTATTGTGTATTTATTGTATTATGTACTCTATTGTATTTCTTATATTGCACACTGACACTGTCCAACGTCCATCCATCTGCATGAACAATCAACCATCAACAATCAACAATCAACTTGATCTTGGTCTTTACATTTTAGATAGATGTGTAATAATAAGTAATAAACGCCGGCGGTAACTTGAATCTAGAATCTAAAATCTAGAATCTCAAACTTCAAACTGCCATTTGCTGTTAACTTTTTTTTTCAAGTTATGTAAATGAAGTGGATTTGAAAAGATGTGAGCATTTTCATTCTCAGTTCTCAGCATTTGAACAGTGAACACTCCTCGAGTCTCGAGTCAATTAGCAAGAGAGTCACTTCATTTCTTTCATATGTCTTTGCTTTGAAAATGTGTGTGTGTGTGTGTGAGTGTGTCTGCTCTTGCTAGACGAGTTGTCGCCGTCCATTCTCAAGTCACAATAATTCTCATTCGTAATTCGTAATTCTATCATCTCTGTGCCCATTGTGTAAAAGCCGATATTTATGTCTTATGTCATTGTACATTATACGTTATACGTTATAAGCTCTCCTTTCCACTTTCCATAATAATATCATGTAAAATATAATACTGCGTTCATCTTCAATGTTCAATGCTCAATGTTCGTAGTTCATACTCAACCCATTGAATTTCAAATTTATGACCAGTGATGAATCTTGTATAGTATACATTGTACATAATAATATAATAATAATTACAGCTGTACACTGTACACATGAAAAAAAATTCATCACTCTTGTTTCTCTTTCCAACTAAAAATGTATTTGGGGGAAAAGGAAAAAGAGTAAATAAAATTATATAAAATAATACTATACAGAATACATGTAAAATAAATTGTCATCCCTGTTTTTTTTACAAAAAAGAAAGAAAGAGACAAACCCTGTTCATTTTTTTTCTCTTTTTCTCTGAAAGTGTGTGTTTGTGTGTGTCCTGTGATTGTTTTTTTTCTCTTCAAGAGGATTAAGTACAAAGTACAGAATACACCATACACATTTTGGATCACCTGTAGATAATAGATATACATAATACATAATGCATAATGTATGAAAACTCACCTTTATTTATGTCTCTCTCCTTATGTAAGCGACCGAATTAGCTGCCCTGTGTTTTGTACTGTGTGTATATGTGTGTGTAGTGTGTAAGTAAAAAATAAAACTCTCAGGTTTCATTCATTCATCCATTCACAGAAAAAGACACAAGGCAAGAGCTTTGTTGTTTGTAAATGTGTGATCAGTCAAGATTCAAGATACAGGTTTTTTCCCCTTTTTTTCTTCTTCTATTATCTTTTCATTTGATTATACTTTATACTTTATACTTGATACTTGATATTTGATACTTTTGCACCTGTGCAAAAAGTGTATCTATAATCTATTATCCATTATTTTCGAGATAGTGTTCTTTCTTCATACAGTTTGGTTAAAGAGAGATGGAAAGATAATAAAGAGCAAGTGTTTTGGACAATGATGATTATAAATCTCAATTTAAAATCGATTTTAATTTTAGTGAGAGTTGAGAGAGTAGCTGGAGACTGGATTGAGTTGAATATTACATGATCATCATCATAATGTATTCTGTAGCCCGTAGAGTTATAACTCGTCCATTTTCCAACCATTTAATTAAATGATAGGACAATGTGACTTGACTTGACCAAGGAGAATACAAAATACCAAAGATTACCTTTAGAAAATACAAAATGTATGTAGTATGTACTGTGTACAGACGTTATATATTAGAAAAGAGTGAAAGAGTGAGGCTGAAAAGTGCTTGATGGTGTTTTTGATAAATAATGACCAGAGTTTTTGAAAGGTGATACAAGACGAGATAAAAGATGATAAGAGTCCAGTTTGTCCATATCCATATTCAGGATGATTATTACATATTACATATTACACCAAAACAGTGTAGCTTAATTCCCAAGTCATGTAATAATACAAGTACATATAAATATACATATATATTATATGCTCCTGTATTCTGTATACTGTCAAATGTCAACCATGTGTGTATATTGTGTATAGTTTGTAGTTTTCATAGTTAACTAACAAATAAATCCAAGATTCAATTCAACTATGAGCATTGAACAGTTGGTTGATTAAACTGGAATGAAATTTATAACCCTGATGTTGTTAGTTGTTACTGATCAATTGGACTTTCACGGTCAATTCAATTACATTTTGTAATACATACAATATGCATAATGTATCTACATTTGTCCTCCGTCCAATTAAGAAAATCATGATGGAAATATTAAGAAACTTTATGATCACGCCACTTTTCATTTCATTTATTTATAAATACTTGATCCTTTTTTTTATACTATATTTAGTTTCAATCAGAGAGCAAAGAACAGCTTTAGTTGTTTTTTCTTCCATTCCCTTATGTACATAATACATAATATATTGTATTACATGAGGATGACAATTATAGATTTTTCTAGTATTATATTCCTCTTGTATAAAAATAGAATAGCTAGGAGCTACGAGACACCTGAGATTTCCTAATAACTTGATACTTGATGCTTGATACTTGACAAATGACTTTGTCTACAATTTGCCTATTTCTTCTTACTCTTTTCCAGCATCCAGTTTTTAGCATCAAAAATCAAAAGTCAAGGTAAAAAATCTCATGATTTAATGCCTGTCAATAATTGATATGAATCTCACAACTTGCAACTCGCAATCAATGCAATGCACTGCAATTTGCACTGCAACGTCCTGTGTATATTTTTAAAGCTTTTCAAAACCAACCAAAGATCAAATAATATGATTAGGATGAGAATTTATGTCTTTATTTCGCAGTTTTTATTGTGATATTTTTATTGTGTACAGTGTACAATTTACAATGTACCATGTTATTTATTTTTTTTTACTGTTTAGTGTTTAGTGTTTACGTACATTTTATACAATAATTGATAATCGATAGCTGATAACTGATCATTGTATATTTTAGCTTTTACCTTTTACCTTTTAAGTTACAGCTTGACGCTTGACTTTTGACGTTGGTTTCCAAATTAAAATTTCGGGACAATCAACCATAAACAATGAACACTAAACATGTTCACATGATTCTTGGAATTTTTTTTATTACTATTTTATATCTATTCTTAGAGTTTTTTGTACCAGAAAAAGTAAACTTCACCATCCGCAACTCGGAGATCGTCTACTCCTGATAAAATAGAAAATAGAAATAGGATAGAGAATTCAACAAAATAAAATGTACACTTTTAGAGTGTAGAGTTTAGAGTAATGATTTTATCTTTATGTATAAATATAAAAGAAAACCAGTAGTAAGAAAAGGTGATGTAATAATAAATAATAGTGATAATAAAAGGTATAATGTAAACCTGCTGGGGCGACAAATGTTGTAGGTGGGGGGTTGAGAGGGTCAGGATCTTGTGGAAGTCGGTACAAAAGCCAGTAGTGGAATCCAATGGGTTGTTCTCTATGACCAGAGATTGTGTGCACGTAGTGACCGTTGGGCCACACTGTGGATGAAAATCTATCATAAAACAAACAATCACTCCATTATTATCAACTATAAAAACTATAAATATACAGGTTTTTTCTTGAAAGTAAAATGACTTATCACACTTTTTATTATTATGCAAGGAAAAGGAGAAAAAGTTACTCATAGCTCGAATCCTCCTCAGCTGCTTTTCTCATCACGTTGATGAACGTGGTATTTACTGGGGGAAAAATACAAAATATTCATATTATATTTTTCAACAGTACAAACGAAAAAAATTTTCATTCGTATTTTTTGGATTAGTGCTTGATATTTTATATGTAAAACCTGGAACTGTGAGAGAAATATTATGTTTCTCGGCTATGAGTGGATCTGGACCGATCCACAACCAATATTTGACGGTGACCATGGGCTGAGTTGTATCCGTCTCTGAACCAAATTCAGAACCAGGAGTTTCCCTCAGGATGGCATTGCTCGTAATTTCATCCTGCACTCCTTTCCCATTCTCACTCAAGCTGGGCGAGTTGGGAGCGGAAGCACGGAGAAGTGGAGTGGATTTTGTAGATGGAGATACCATTTGAAACTCCCTTTGCATACACCGATCCGACTTCAGATTAAATAGACCTTGACCATTGAGCAGAGCACTGGCGGCAATTAGAGCTTCTCCAGTTGTCTGTGTATTGTCCAGGAAAGAACCATCCGGTCTTTGCATCCTCACCAATGAGAGAGCCGCCGCCGTTTTATTCCAATTCAGATTTTTCACATTTGAACCATTTCCACCTCCGATGGAAATTTCACTCGTCAAACTCAATGCCTATTTTTTTACAAGTAGTCATTTTAAGTTGTCAGACATCACACAGAGAAACACAGAAAACACTTAAGAAAAGATAATGTATAAAAGATAAATAAAGACCTGAATGGCCATCGTTGTGGTGTGAATATTTCCAAAGGATCCATCCGGCTTTTGAAGTTTGGTCACCGTCTCCAGGGACTCACTCATTCTCTTTGCCAAAGTACTACTTTGCTTCTTCCTTCGGAAACATTCTAGAGCCAGAATTGCCATGCTTTTTGTATCTAAAAAAAGATAAAACATATGTTTTTCACGTTGGCTTTTAAATAATGTGTATTTGATGTTATTCATGGTATTTATTTACCTATTGAGTCGATGTAGGATTCTTCCTGAGAAATTCGGAGAAGGTGTCGAAGTTGCTTCTTGTGAAAATGAGAACCACTGACACAACTCACCAGAGCAGTAAAACTGAAACCGAATCCTTCTGGATAACCCGGATAATCTTGATCCGCCTGATGTTTTTCCAAAGAGGCTTTTAAATAACACAAAACAATTTTGCAAGTTGTGTTGGGCTATTAAAAAATATTTAAAATGGCCCCAGAATTGGGAACTTGAAATAGCGAGGAAAATTGAATTACCAATTAAATTATGCCCATAGAAATTCCTGGGATCTTTACAGGCTCCGCTGAGAGCCAGGGAAAATATGGCAACCCTCGCAGGACTTATCGGATCTACATTGTGTCTATAAAGTTATTAAAACAAAAGAAATATTATAATTATTAGTACTTTCTGAACCGTAGTCTCACAAGTTCAAGGGTTTTCATTTATTACTTATTACGTCATAATAAAATATAGTTATTCATCATTCATTCATTGACCTTAATAATTTATCCAAAAGTTCAATTTCCAACTGTTTGATGGTGAGTTTAGCTTCGAGGTCACTAGGAGTGGGCCATGTGTCCAAGGACGAGGCGAGAGCGAGCACTGCCCTCGGAGTGTCTCCTGCTTCCCATCCAAATTCTTCCGTTCTCCTACTTTTCAACCAGTCCAGTCCACGTTTCCTCAAGTCCAACAATTTCTCTTCAACTCATTCACCCAACCCCAAATCGACTGTAATTTCATTGAAATAGTAATAAGTAATAATAAAATGCTTTAATTTACACTTTGCACCACTCTTTTTACTTCTTTATTAGTAACACGTGTAAAAAGAATTCATGTTACTAAACACAAGTATATGGGAATTTCTAATTTCAAATTTCAAATTCCAAACCTGTAGATGTAGATGTAGATTTTAAAGTTGTGTCTAATTTAGGATGAGTTTTGTGGGCACATACAAACAAAGGTCCCAAAAGGAAAACTAGTGCCAAAATGGCTGTGGTGGATACTGACCACCGATTCACATCCGCCTTGATCATTTTGAAATCCAAATTCGTTTCCAATTTCCAATAGTCAATAAAATAAAGTTGACTACTCTGATTTCTGAATTGTGAAGAAAAGTAAATTAAGCTACACTAAACTAAATAAATAAACACAGTGAAAGAACCAAGGAGCACAAACTAAGAACTACGCAGAAACCAGGAAGTCAAACTGTGTAGTACAGATCCTTTCAAGTTTAAAGTAGAATGTTCAAGTCTCATGCCTCAAGTCTTAAATGGAGGAATGACCGTGACTCTTTTTATGAACAGGACTCGAGAGTTAACATGAGTTAACATGTTACATTTACGTATAAAGTATAATTGTAATTACACTTCATTACATGACAAGGATAGTTGATAGTTGCATTAACTAGAATGCAAAGATTGTGAATGCATTTCATGTTTCATCACACTCTCCAATTTTCCATTTTCCATTTATGACATTTCTTTTTCACGTTTTCCATTTTTCATTTTCTATCCAATTCAACGTTTAGCATTTAAAGTTTAAAGTGTTAGGACAAGGCGAAGTTGAAAGAAAAAGGACCAACACTGTTTTTATTGACTCATGTGTTGGATGTTGGATGTTGGAAATTGGATATGGTGTAAAAATCCTACAAGTATGATATATAGCTATTTTATATTTTATATTTTATTAGAGCACATCATTTCAATTTCCAATCCAATCAAAAGTATAGCAAAGGAAAAGCTGAGAAAAATTATACAACTTTTCATACATATACATATGTGTGCTCAACTTATTGATAAAGATAAATCCACAGTCCACAAGAAACACAGCTATGATCTTTTCCTCTGTGACCCACGTTCATAACGTGTAGATATTATAAAATTCATTTCATATTTCATTCCTCCTCTTTTTTTATTAGGTCGAGAAATATTTAATATTATTAACACACATGTAATGTTTTTATTAGTGCACTAAATACTAAATTCTAAATACTAAAGACATTTAAAATTGAAGGAGGAAAAAATGTTCACATAAATAATATTTTCAAAGTAAATGTGTCTCATGATGAGTTATGAAGATGATGAACATGGAGATGATGAGCTTCAATCTTGAATCTTAAACTACGTCATCATTCCCTATTCACCACATTTTTATTTTTT
>JABASP010004264.1:0-10721 GCA_019776565.1 Sminthurinus signatus
GCATATCTAATATCTATTAAAGACGACGTACTATCTGTACTTTGTACTTGATTTGGTTGAGGACAAATATACGAATACGAATATACAACTAGAGATCAGAGATAGAATAAGAGGGAGAAGTAAAAAGCATCAAGAAATGTTAGTAGTCTAGTGTCTAGTATCTAAAGTATTGATGTGTTCATTGTGTAAACCATAGAGATGCTCGGATTTGAGGATTTTTTTCCCCATTTCATTCGTTTGTTTTTTTCCCATCTGAATTTCCAGCTCCAGTTCCAGTTCAGAGTTTGGAACAGACAGAAAATATATAGGCTAGTCTCAAGTCTAAAGCGTAGCTTATATAGAGTGTGCAGTGTGCAGTGGGTATAGTTGATAAAAAGTAGAAATGAGTCGTCTAGCGTATGCTTTATAGATTACAGAGAGTACAGTTGTACTTTATAAGACATACGTTTTCTGTTTTGTGTGTATAGTAAAGTGTATATGATATATATGATATAGTTTGTGGTGTGTTTGGGTGATATAGAATATAGAATACAGAGTATGAAAGAGAGAAAGAGCGGAGACAGCAAGTGAAAGCATTGAGAGAGAGAAAAAAGAGAAAGGAAGCTTTTAGTTCTGGCACGCTTGTGATTGTGCTGTGACGCTCGTTGTTTCGGATGTATCTACAGTCTACAACTAGAATCTAGAACCTCGAGTTCTAGAATTCTAGAATTCTGGAATCTAGACACATACATAAAATTGTGTGTGAACTATGTATGAGAGAAAGGAAGAGAGGAAGAGAAAGAGAGAGTAATAAATAAAGTAGAGTAGAGTCGTTGTTTTTGTTGGTTGTTGGTTGTTGGAATGAAAGAGTGGAGAAGAGTGAAGTACCTTTGGGCTCTATCTGCTATCTGTTATATGTTATGTGCCACATGCATACACACATGAATCGGTACATGTACAATGTACAGTGTAGATACATCGGATGAAGTAAGTAAAAAGTAAAGGAATAAAATGTAGGGAAAAGTATATAATGTATAGGCGGAAGAGCTTAGAAGAGAGTAAACTAAACTAAGCTATAATATGACTATCCTGGGTATTATACCATACTTGAGACTTGAATCTTGAATCTTGAAGCTTCAAGTACAGTGAGTAATACTTAAGGAGAGGAGCACAAAGCACAAGTTGAGTAAACTCTAACGAAATGTTGGAAATAAATACGTATACATGTCTATCATAAAATAGTATTATAATATGTAATATTATCTGTACTTTGTACTTTGTAGGTTCTGTATTCTCTATTCTCTAGTTTTCTACTTCTTTCTTTTACTGACTTTCATCCTGGCCCAACACTGAACCATGGAAAAAAATTTATATGGTGCACAAAACACAAACAATTAGTGAGGATACTCCCAGTGGACTTGAGACTTGAGACTTGAGAGTCGAGACTCGAGTAATTCATACTGCAGTCGTTGTTTGTTTATTTGTTTTGTTTTTCTGGCTCTTCCGTGTGGATTCTAGTTTCTAGATTCTGGATGTTACAGATCATGGTATAAAATAAATGATATTATATCATGTGATATAATAATATTATGATGGTTGATAGTTGATAGTTTAAGGGGGTTCAAGGAAAGGCCGTACTGCGCACTTGTTTCTTTGTTAGTTGGTTGTTGGTTTGTTGTGGTAGAGTTTGGGGTATTAAAAAGTATTTTTCTCTACTCTTTTTATTTCCTAGTTCCTCTGTATCTGTTTTTCTGTTTGGGGAGCATCGTCATGATTATGAGGAATTAAAAAGTAGGAAGTGAGAATGGGAATTTTCCTGTATGTGTAATGTGCATGTAATATGCAAGTGTGCTTGCAATATAAAGCTGACTCTTCTAGGGATGGATAATTGAGCATAATATGATTAGCATGAGCTGCATCCAACTCAATGCTCAATTCAAAAGGAATTAAGCATTAATTAAATACAGATGTGAATCATGATGATAGCTTGTTTACATGGGATATGGGAGTCCAGAGTCCATGTGGAACATGTTTGTGATAGTTAATAGTGTACACATTCTACATGTTTACATATCATCAATTATTTCATGCACTTCCTACGTGCATCGAGTATAAATTAGAGTTTGGAGTTTGGAGTATGGGCATTCACAATTCAGGAAAAGAATATTTTTACAAATAAGGAACTCGATTCAGATTAGAATTGATTAGGTGAAATTTATAGTTGTGTCGAGTCCATATTAATCAATTTCTATATTTGTTTTTTTTTATGTTGGAATTTCAGGTTGGCAGCTGCAGAAGCAGCGGCGGCTGAGTCCCGCTCCGGAAAAGGTCGCTTCGGAGGAAGCGGCGAGTGGGGAAACGTTCGACCGTTTGGTTTACCAATCATGGGGTCGGGGCGGAAGGGAGGAGGTGCGCCTGGAGCGCATGGGGCCAACCCTGGGTGAGTAATTTTTGTTTTTCCTTTAATTTAAATTACTAATAATTTTGCTACATTTTTTAGTGTGCTGAATTCATATAATTTCCGAGCTACGATTTAATATATTATTAATTATAAATGTTTGTTGATTGTTTGTATTTTTGCAGGTTCCAAAACTCGGGTCCTTCCTCCCTGTTCATTTTTACAGAAGATACAAAGATTCGCCGATGCACAAGGTTCATCATCGAGTGGCCTCCTTTTGAATATGCAGTCCTTTTAACTATCATTGCCAACTGTATCGTCTTGGCACTGGAGGAGCATCAGCCTGAAGCGGACAAGACTATCCTAGCCAAAAATTTGGTGAGTTTTTTGTGTGTGTGTGTGTGTGTGTCTCAAATCTTGAACCAAGTGTTTTTGTACTCATTTATGTCTCTGTTTTTTTGCTTTATTCATTTGTATTTTCAGAGATTCATAAAAACAGTACAACTCTTATTTTATCTTTTATCAAAATCAAAACTCAAGACATAAACTTTTTCTGGGTGGTTTTGTTTGTTTTTTGCTTGTTTTTCCAGGAAACGACGGAGCCTTATTTCCTGGCAATTTTCTGTGTAGAGGCATCGCTCAAGATTCTCGCCTTGGGCTTTGCTCTTCATCGTGGTTCTTATCTTAGAAATATTTGGAATTTAATGGATTTCATTGTTGTCGTCACCGGGTAATTTCCTCTTTTTGTTTCTATTCTAAATATATACGATATCTTTTACATTTACATATAATATATGCAATATGCAGACAGCATCCTCTATATTAAATTATTTCTATTTAATAATAATATAATATAATAATATATTGTTAGGTAGCCATAATAATATCTAAAGTAAAAGTTAACTATAGGGAGGAATCATTAAAGTTTTTATCATCAAGGAAAAGTTACTTTGCATAGCATGGAAAGCTTCATAATATTATAATACATGGTACAAATTTTACTAGTAAAAATTGAAAAGAGTAAGGTATAATTATATTATGTAATATGTACATTAATGCATCAGCATGACTATTATTAATTGTTATTACAATTATTATAATTCTAATGATGAACAAATTCATTTTAGTACGAATTGTTATAAAGTCCAGTCACTTTTATTTACATTTAAATTTAAATTGTAGATTGTAGGACATGGTGTAATAACATAAGAAAAATACTACTTTTCAAGTAATCGTGAATGATGAAATGAACTGATTTTGATCTCTGACCTTTTTTACCCAACTTTAAACAAAATCTTCAATCTCTGAAAAATAATAATAATAAAAATAATCGAGTACGTTTTTTTTTAGTACAGATGTACAAAGATGTAAAAGATGTCAGCTTGAACACTGAACACACTGAGAATGACAAGGAATTTTGTCTAGCCTTTGGGTTGCATAATAAAATAATATTATGAGCAAATGTGTATTATCATTTTCATCTTTCGTAATAATTCTTTTTTCTCGTGTAGCATCAGGTAGAAGTTTTAGATGGCCGAGCCCTTTTTATCTACAATCTACAGAGGAGAGGTTCAAATTATGTAGGCCAATTTATTCAAGATGGAAGGATTTTCCTTAGATAATTTGTGCAGGTCTTTTGTACTAAAAAACCCTCTATATTATGCATTCTGTGTCTAGATTCTAGATTCTAGATGAACTGTTTATTGTTTACCTAACTCAAAGAAATAGAAGACTAAAGCATTTCTTTCAAGAGTAGACCGTAAAACCCGTAAACCGCTTGATGCAGGGGAAAGTCCAATAGAAAAGATAACAAGTGTATTGTCTATTGTTTATGCCTATAGTAGCTGGTTTCTACTACCTAGTTGTGACAACATTGACACAGCGTCTCTTCTATTCAGTCCTCAGTCTTCACTCTTACGAGAAAAAGTATATTCTCGCTTTTCTTGGAAAATGACAAAAACAATATGCAGAATATTGAATATTTCTCCGTGTGTCTTTGCATATATTGTTCATGTTTCATATTGTAGATACACACACAATACACAATAAACAGGGTTCACAGAATACAAACTGTCGTTGCAAAGAGACAGAGAACACAGAGATATGCATGGATTCCACATTACGTAAACATATTGACGGATTGACTGTTGACTGGCACTGAAAACCGCACAAAGGTCCTTTGGTTCAAATTCTATAATATTATTTTATATTCTACATGTATGATTGAAAGGTGAAAGCGCACTCAGGAGTCACGAGTCAGTTTAGAAAATTAATTTGCATCTATTATCTATTTGCATTTTAAATTCTCCATACGAAAATGTGCATTCCTCCATCATTAAAGTAAATAATATTAATGCAGTCATGACGGAATGACAGTCTCCACGGATTAATTTTATAGATTAGTGGAATTTCACAGTAAATAAAGTGTGTATTGTGTATGAATGAACTATTTACTATTTTCCATCATTTCCACACTATGTAACTGACTTGAAAGGTTAATTAATTAATTAATCGTTATGTGCAGTGTATACTGTATATTTTGTATATGTATGCAGTTATAGAGTGACATGTAAATAATTCTTATTCTCACTTCGAAGTTCTGTCATATTTCCAGTGAAGAGTGATCCATAATACTCATATTTACGGCGGTGTGATAGGCGATATGGGAAAATCAAAATCCCGTACAACATACAATGAAATATGAACATATGAACATGTAAATATTCCATTACACTTTAAGCACATTATATTATGTGTCTTTGACATAATATTGCAACCATTTCTTCGTATTTACATAGCATGTTAGTATTTACTATAGATATATATTTTTGGCGGAGCGAGACTAATTTATCAAACGTCGAGCATGTCCAATGTCCACGTTGTTGATTATTATGAGTATTATTACGCCTCTGAAATTATATTTTCTCTACTCTCTACTCCTGGCTCACATCCAACATCTAACATATGTACACACTAAAGATATTTCGTATACGGAATAAATTTGAAAGGGATAGCATCAACACCGAAACCGAAACCGAGATATTTAGGCTGCACATTACATATTACATATGTGTACATTCTGCATTGCACATCCAGGTTTGAGTAACCATCAGCTTTTCCCGAGTATTGAATTAGCAGTGGAAAGTATAGAAAGTTTGAGCAATCATTCCCTCCAAGTAAAATGACATGACAGGCAAACTACACACGTTACAGTTGACAACACGTATGTAGAATGTAGACACATAAATATATAGGCATAAATCTATTATGTAGACACAGTATACTGTATACTGTATACTCAATGAAACTTGGATACATGCAAATATATTCTGTACATGTTAAATTTATGCTATTTATTCAACTATGAATGTATGCGTACATAGTTCATAATACACAATATACAGCCACACTCATGTATAATAGATTTTGATGAATGTACATTTTATATAGAGGAAATTTTGAATGTTTTTCTGTTCTCGACACTCCACACAAATGGAGTATGGAGTTTGGAGTAGGCCAGACATTGTGTATGGTATTTTGTATATGGTATTACATGGTAATTCATGGGTGATGGTCGTAAGTCGTAATGGGTAAATAGTAAATATCCTGCCTATGGTCTATACTATGTACTGTCTACTCATATGAAGTGCTTATTTATCATATAGCCTGGTTTGAATTAATTGAATTAAAAGATGTTGGCCAACACTGTGTTTTGGACTGTGGAAATTTACTCCTTTTAGGAAGTTTGGGTGCGTATTTGTTTGCACATACAAACATATGCACGTCCTCTTTACTATGGATACCTTTGTACTCAAGTACTTGTGACTTGTGGTTTGTGGTATATCGAGTATTGAGTATGGAGTATTGAGCACTCGCTTCTCTGTACTCTGTACTCTTTATACATGGTACATGATTTCCCGAGTTTGTCGTCCATGTCATACTAAAGATATAACAGGGTTTGTTTGTGCTTCCTACAGAGTACAAAGTACGTAGAATAGCTTATTGCCAAAAATGCTGAGTGCTGAATGCTGAATGGCGAATACTGAATACTGAAAATGGGGAAACTCAAGTACTTGTATCTCGTATCGTGTACTGTGCGTGTGTTAGACATTGGCATTGTAAATTGTATCTGCTCACTATACTAGATACGAGATGCTAGATACTGGATACAGTATAGGTTTCTTTTCCTTTGAGACTTTCTTCACATTCTTTATTGCAAGTGTGTGAGTGCGTGGGTTGGGACGCTAAAAATATTTTAGGCACCAGGACAACTTTAATATAAATACGTATAAGAACATGAACATGAATATGAATATAATTGTACATTGTACATAATAGAAGAATGGCAACATGAAAATATCAAGTTAGCTTTTATGAGCTTTGTCCCTTCTTTTTCTTTCACTTTCTCTTTGCTCTGAGCTTTGTGCTCATTCATTTGTTAGTCAGAGTTCCCAGTCGCCACTAGTTTTTACTGTTATATGTTTCCATTTATCTACAATGTTTTCATCTATTTTGTACAACGTACAATATTTACATTGTGCATTGTACAATATGCATATTCAGCAAATTCAGAATTTAGAATACACTTTAGATTTAATTTGGATTTTTACAGAGAATTATTTACTCCATTGTTTGTAAACATAAATACACATTCAAATTGTACGCACGCAAAACGCAATATTAGGAAGTTGAGTGCTGAGTAAGTATAATTGGGATTGTAATAATTTCATATATGATATGGTTTTTTATATTGTGTATTGTACATTTGTATTTGAAGAGTATTGCAAATTACAGGTGTATATTAAAAATGATATTATACCTTATACCTTGGTCTTTAAACAACGACATTTGCGTGTTGTATGTAGTATGTTGGATGTAGTATGTAGTATGCGTATTGGTGAATAATATATAGTGAAAATACAATACAAATGACGTATGATTACATGCACCATGTATTATTATGCATAACTTACAAAGTACAATGTGTACAATGTAGAATTTCTGAGAAAGGTACGTATAAATATACAAGTTGTACACGTTGTACATTGTACATGGTTTGGTGTAGTATGGAATATGTGTGCATATTTAGGTGACTAATAAGAGAATGAAAATAAACTCTCTCTCTCTTTCTCTTCCAACTACATGAAATGTTGATGGATTTACATGGTGGATTGAGTAGAGTAAGAACTGAGGCTTAAGAATGATTTCATCAGCAGGGAAAGTTTGAAAACATGCAAACATGGAAAATGGAGAAAGTGAAATAGAAATAAAAGTAGAGAAAGGCTGAAATATGTTACTAGTTTCACACAGTGCTTGTGCTTGTGGTAGTGGTAGTGACGGAGCAAACTCAGATGAAACAAGTTCTAATACACGATGAAAGCTAATAATACTTTGTATGAGTAATACTCTAATCCTCACCCTGACTTTGGCTCTGAGACTGGGACTCGTTCTGACTCTGACTGTGTCTCCGACCTATATATTTTTATACATGTGTAACATGTAACATGTATATCAAAAGATACTCTATATGAAAGCACACTATATTAAATTATATTATATTATGCATGCATAACCTCTGAAATACAATATGAACACTGAACACTTGAGGACTGAGAACTGAGAACTTTGCTGTGATACGAAGGATAAGGGGAACGACCGAATAGCGAACACGGAATGGAACATGATACCATTCATGTATAAAACCTCGAGTCATGTATAAGCACATGTGCATAGGCATACACATTCCCGTTCTTCTAGTTCAATACATGGAAATGCTAGCTTACACGTTGAACATTCCATGTATTTGAATATGAATATTTCTCATATCGATCTCGATGTGTTTCATAGTTCATAGGTGAATGGAGAATACAGGATAGAGAATAGAGAGAGGACAGGAAAACCAAGAAAGTCTAGTCTAGACAGCCCTGTAGCTGTACACTGTACACATTTATGTAGCTCCAAGCAGACTTTCTCTCTATCCTCAGAGTTGTCCTTTGTAGTATCAATATTCAGGTTCATATCAATCTATATACTATCTACTTTAATTCCTACGGACTTGTCTCTGGTCCTCCTCTCGTCTGAGAATAGAATTGGAAAATTGTAGAATGTAGAATAAAACAAATTTTCTAGAAATTTGTAAGGCAGGGATACAGAAACAGAAACTGATACAGATGTGTATCTAAAAACATGAGGCCGTTGGAGCTTGGGATTCCAAGGGACTAAAAGAATGCATTCAATTTACCCTGTGTCGTTTAAAATACATGTAGCCGAGGTATACATTCTGCATTTGTACTTTTGTACTTTTGTACATTTCAAGTTTAGAGACGAGAAGAAGACATCAGAACAAATGTAGAAATGTAGGTTGAGACAATCGTGATGGGACAAAATAGAAAAAGAGAAAAGGAGCGAGAGAGAAAGAGACAAGTTTGGAGCATATGTGCATGTTTTGTGGTTTGATACAAATGGATGTACAGGAGAAAAGACGAGAGAGGACAAAAATACTCATGGCTATGACTTTGACTTGGAGTTGGACTTGGACTTGTACTTGGATTTGAAGAATACATACATGTAGTTTTAGTCATGTGAATTGAATGGTCCTAAAGATACCCGTACACAATGCACAAGAGAGAATACAAAAAAGTAAAGAAGACACATTCAGACTTGAAGCTGAAATATGCATTCCTACTCCGACAAACTCATCCACAGAATGGAGAAATGGAGAATGTAACATGTACAATGTACATTGTACATATGACACATGCTCCTTCTGCTCTCTACTCCTAGTCCTAGGAGTATCATTATAGAATTATGTACAGATGAGCGGCCGGTGGAGAGTGAATTGAAGAGTGAAGAATGGGTGGGGGTCGGGTGAGTAAATTGACTTGTCGTATTTAAACTTGGATGCCACAGAAACAGACGTACAAGTTCTAGACTCTTTCCTTTTCTCTTCTCATAATACTTGCATAGAAATGTCTCAATTTGTAGGTACCGTCCAACCTCCAAGACATTTTGTTTCTACATTCTACATGCATGAGCACTGGACATTGAACATCCAACGTCAAACATACACAGTTATTATTATTATTATTGTTCTCAGTTCTCAGTATGTGTCCGTCCGTCGTCTATCGTCTATCGCACCGACTTCTTCATGTAAACTACAGACTATATAGTCTATAGACTGTAGATGTACAAAAAGTATGTAGGAAAATGACTCACTGTGCTGCCATTACCTTTACTTTTTCCTGTCGTTTAGCTATAGACTACGAGTTACGGATATGAATGAAATACCTTGGTATTATCTACTTCTCGGACATGAAACATGAAACGGGATACATGATTCACAGTCCACAGTCTTCGGTGGACATTAGACATGATAGATTACACACAACACAGGGCAGCCTTGGAGTTTAAATATAGAATATAGATTGGTCAAGTGAACCTAGACCAACCCATGTCATTGTAATTTGTAATATATTTCCCATAGCAGATTTTCATGTAATTTTAAATGGATTATTTTTCTTGAATAAAAAATAAAATGGTGGCTTGGAAATTGAAAATAATTGTCAAGGGCTTGAGGTTTTAAAATTGAGTTTATGGTTTATGGTTCATTGGTCAAAATTGCAGGAATTAATTTCATGCAAGGAACTGAGGAAGCACTGAGCAGTTGCACATTTTTCTGTCTCCATTTTATATGTAGAAAATATAATTTCACTACCTTTTCCCTTTGGTGCAGATTTTAATTATTAACTTACATCTTAGCTCTTACTCTTAGCCATTACCCGGGAGACAGGCAGAAGTTGTCCGATTAAAAGCCGAGCAGAGTTGCCGAAACAGAAAGGAAGCCTTGATTCCTTCAAAATTATAAAATATCATATCATGTATAATATCACATGTATCGCGTGTAAGAATAGGGAATTAGGTCATAAACTTGAATATTTAATGAGTAAATTGAATAATCTACAATGTACAGTCTAAAATCCAATTAACAAGTAACACTCGACTAGTTTGAAAGCTGAAATCAGAAGGCTGAAGGTATGGGAAAAAGGTTCAGAGATCAAAATCAGAGGTAAATAAAATGTGAAGCTTTTACAGTTTTCACATGTGTATACGTAGTTTTTTTGTATAATTGTCTGCTTTTTAAATGAGGTTTGTCGATTGTCATTATTGATTATTGATGTAGTAGTTGTTTTCTAAAGCACCGTTCCTTTCTGTATAAAAAAAGGAATTACTGTAGTTGTAGTCTGTGCATAAAATGTTTAAAAGATGATGATTTTTGTAACAATTTGTATTGTTGAAATTACCACGACCAACCACTACAACTGTCATTGTCATTGTTATTGGGATA
>JABASP010004265.1:0-10717 GCA_019776565.1 Sminthurinus signatus
ACTAATGTAAAATGAATGATATTCATGATTTTATACTGTATACTACATATGTATGAAAGGGAACGCTTGACATTCATTTAGGTTTGACTATACTTATTCTCTACTCTTTTAGGAGCAATTACAAGTGATGGTATTATCCTGAACAGAAGTCTATTTTGTTGTAGTGGATATTGTGGATATAAGATATGTCTGGATTTTGTTCTATTACAAAATCATTACATGATGTTATAATTGCTACTTTAGCATAAAATTAAAATATTATATGACCCATAAAAAATTTGTAAAAATGTAAGCATATCTAATATGTATCTAGGAAGATTAAAGGTCATCTTGAAGACGATTCGAGTTTACATGATACCTAGTTTTATGTACACTTAAACATTTTTAGCCTACCCTATACATGATACATACATACGTCTATACATGTATAGTACAAACATCTAAACATATTTTGAAGATGAAAGATGCAGCTTGGTTAAGATTTCCACTTCTTTCAACTTATGGTAGAATGTGTAGGACGTTTTTCCTTCTTGAAATAGTTTTTTTGTTTTAGACTATACACCATTCCTTTGAAATTTTATAGAGTATGATGGTTATTTTAAATACTATGCTGGATTTTTCTTGGAACATGCTTGAAACGCCTAAAGTTGACGATAACAAAGAACAGTACAACCCTAGACATAGACGTCAGATTTTTCACATTTTACTCGAATGTGCATGGGAAAGTGTTTAGATGTTTGACGAGGAGGAGGATGGTAGAATTTCGTATTATATGGCTATTATTATAATATATATATTATGGTACCATAAAATGCATTGTTTCTTATTGTTGCTTCTTTCTATACATGTATGTATTTTGTGTGTATGGAAGAGAAACAAGCGTGAAGGAGAAATAGGAAGGTTAAAGTGGGATTTCAAACTTGCGTGTTTAGCAAAACACTTACGTGTTTTCATTTTGTAGTAGAATTGTTGTCGTTGGTTGAAATAAAATGGTTTTAGTACATTTTTTTCTTAAATGAGTAGAATGATACAAGTTAAAAATTTTGGTATAATATTAAATCTATGCTGTATTGCAGAAAATGTGCATTGATCAAAGTTTACATTCGTAATACCTTTGATTCGTCTCCGTTCTCCATACATTTAAGATTACTGACCATTTTTTTTGAAATAAATGCATGCAATGCATGCACATATAAATGTACATCAGCAATCAGCATATATTTGAGAATCGAAACAGAAACTAGATTTTTGTACAAATAATAGTATATGATAATAATAAAATTACATACTACGCATTTACCCGTTTAAACTATATCCTGTGAGGGGTTTATATCATATTATATTATATGTATATGTGCTTGATAAAAGCTTTTGTAAAATGAAAGAAAACAAATAAATGGAATAATAATGTTCGTACGTCGTACCTAAATACTTCATATAGTAAGAACATAATATTCCAACTCTCAACATTTCCTCTTTAGCCTCTTTATTTGGTGAATCCAGGAAGCTGTTCATTGTGCTGTGATGTATAGAGTCGTAATGGGCAAAAACACATGATGTACTACCTAATTGTATTGACTTTTAGCTAGCTATGTACATCCTATAGAAATTAATCCTTATCCATTTTTTCATGTTTTTATAGAAAAATCAGTTTGATGACCTTACATTTTTGTTTTAGGCTGAAAAATACTTGCGAAACTAGACAGACTGAACGCTCTATAGAAGCCAGTGATATACAGAATACACAAATTGTGTAAATTGAATGTTAGTATTTTTTTTATTGATCGGAAATTCCGGTATCTATAATATATTGTAGCATTGTGAAGTAGAACTATTTCCTTTGGATAATATTTTCTTGCGCAGGTGTCTTATTTTTGGCGTTTTAAAAATTCAACATAATCCAATCCTTTCTCTCTGCTGTACATAGTCGGTTTATGGGCTTTATTTTACGCACGATTACACATTTTTATACCACAGACTATGTATGTTGTATGTGCTTGGATTATAACACTTATATTCAGGAGTAAAAATATGGTAGAAAAATTGGTGAATCGTGAATTGTGAGCTTTAAGTTCAGTAGAGAAAATAGAGTATTTATTTGGGTTAAGTGTACCATACAGGTGGACGTGCCAGTACATACATAGAAACTAATGATTTCACTTATACGTACTGATTTTTTTTATCAGTTTTGAAATAATAATAATTATTGTAGGTCTTTGCGTGTTGTTATCCTCAGTCAATGCAACATCGAGTGTCATAGGTAGGGGATATGCTATTTGTACTCGTGTTTGTGGGGAAAAGTTAATAATAGAAACATACCATTCAAACAAAAAATGGTACACACACGTTTCACTTCATTTATTCATTTTCAAATTGTTCTCACTTTTATAGATAGAAAAATAGCCTCTAATGTGTTTTTATGTAGTATGTGGATTGAAGGATTGAATTGGATATTGGATTGATAAATATTGAATTCATTGAGACAAATATGATGTACATAGTCGTTAGACTTTGAACTTTAGTTAAGTTAACTAAACTGCGACTTACTCAAAATCCGTAAACTGCATACGGATAATCTGGCGGAAAATGTAGGTTAAGGTTTGAGTATTGCGGAAGTCTGGAACTAAAACTAGTAATGTCCTTTACATTTAGTAAAAAAAAAAGTTGTAATAAGAAAAATATACGTAGAGCAGCTTTAATGTGGTTTGAAAAGCAAAATTGTATTTTAAAGGAAGACAAAACCTGACGGCACATTTAAATTTATTCACTGTACTATCGTCCACATGGGTTAAAAATGTATGACCATCTGTTTGATCGGATATGTATACGATATATAATATGTGTAATGGATGTATGTAATGAAATGCATTATACATGTATCTTTATGGATTTAAAAGCCATTTTATATACCATGTGATGTTGTCTATATATTGTAGACTCTATGGGATTGTATATTACGGTTTCAGACGTATAATTATCCTAATTTAATTTGACTTTGAATATTAATTACAAGGTGATTATGTGTATTTTTTATTCGTAAGAATCTGCGGGTACTCTACTTTTATATAGTTGTGGCATTAAGTGATAACTTTGATTCCTTAAAGTGTTTGAAAGTAAAAACGGTGATGTCTGTATCTAGAGGCAAGGGAAATAATATTCATATGGATTTTTAAGTATGTAATATGTATAATGTATATGTATATGGAATCTGCACAATATGCAGAAAGACAGGAAGGAAGAAGTAGAAATTTTTAACAGATGGAACACATCATCATGGTGTAGTCATCATCCGATTGTTGTACATCTGAGTGTACTGAACTGGATGTAACAGTACGATTCTACATAAGATACTGTAATGTATGTATCTTTGGTCATCATTGAATTGAACAGAATCACGTGAACATTTTCAGTACCTCGTAGATCTTTAGATGATAGACGTCTATCGGATATTTGCACTTTTGCGAATATTTGCATATGACGACGGTGTGTACTCAGTCAGTTATGTACAGTGTACAGTTTTCTTTCTCTTGGGGTAGTACATAGAACATATTATGGAAGTGTAAAGGCAAAGGCAGTACATATATTACTCCTTGGCATGCAAAATAATTGTAAAGTATATCATGTGTTTATGCATGTCTGTCTGTATGCGTGTACATAACATGTATATATATATGTTGGGTTGGTTCAACTTCCCTCTCTCTCTCTTTGTAGTGTACATAGACTGACACTTGTCTCTCTCTCTCTCTCTTGCTTCGGTCGGTCGTTTGTTCGCGGAAAAACTCGTGTTATTCTCAGTCAGTTCCAAATCTTGACTTCACTTGCACAGAAACATTCAAACTGAGCTCACGCCAAATCAGGCCTCGTGCAGCTACTGCAATTGTTAAATAACACAATCTTCTTTCATTACAAACTTTGTTACTTACCCTTTTTTTGAATCTTTCAAATAAAGCAAAGAAAAAAAAAAGAGAATCAACACTAAAGTACAAACCACCAAAAGAAAGTTACATGTACAACTACGTACACATTACACTCATATATTTATTAGTAATTGCATAAAGAATTTATCATTCAAAGTGAAAGGTAAAACTTGAAGAATCAAGAGTCTATATGTACATAAATGAGTCTTATAAGAATCTTTGAATCATTATCGTTGAACTGCAAAACTCTCAAATAAACAAAACCAAACTATTACGAAATATTTAATTTTATTGTAATAAAGTTTTTATAACGTTATCAATGTGCCTGTGAATTCTTCAGGTTTTTTCTTCAAGATTGCCCAATCTTCAAAACCAAAACAAAAAAACAACAACAAGTAAACAAAGACAGTACAACTACAAATTACAGTAACTATTTGAATGCTGAATGAAAGACAAATCAATTCGGATTTCTTCTTATAAAATTTCCTGTACCTGCGTTTGTGTGATTATATACATTAACTGATGTACCTGTGAACTATAAGACATTAGTCGAAGGAAAAGTGAAAGTGACTTGAATCTTGGATTGCCGGAAGAGAAAGAGAGGGATAAAAAAAACTGGGATTATTGTGCTCTTACGTCTGAAGAACTTTTCATGCATAATTGAAACAATACAGAGATATAGAATATATCTTTCTTTTTTTTTATGAGTAACCTGATTGCGTTACTGATCACGCATTCACGCAGCTCTCTGTTTAAGGCATAACGGAAAACACAAAATACAAACAAATACGTGCGTTTTCCCTCTACTCTGCTTAATTTTGAATGTGCGTCAGACTCTATTCCTATAATTGCATTTTCCTTGAGGCACTCACGCATTAAAAAGAAATAAAGAAAAACAAAATAGAGGCAAAGTTTACTTGATTAAATAAACTTTATTCACTACTCAACAACTTTCTAGCTATATCTGCAAAATAATTGATAGTTATTTCGGACAATATGTCGACATTAACTGCAGATTCAAAGAGTATGCACCACTCAGTTACTCCGATTCCTGCTTCCTCAATGAGTGGTCCACTAAGAGTTGACATGAGGTCGGACAAAATATTTGATCAGAGCACTCTCATTGCCTATGTATCCTGTTTTATTAAAAATTTCATTGGGTAAGTCCATGTATAATATTATATAAAACTCCATGTAATAATAACATGTATAAAATGATTATTTGTCCTCGAATTCAACAAAAGTTTGAAATGGTACATTCACAATGACAGGTTTAAAGAGTTGAATACAAAACTAGTTGGATAAGGGGTATACATTAAAAGAAGGTGTTGTATAAATTTCTTGGATCCATAATTAAATTATGTATTTGAGGTATAAGGTATAAGTTATGATGCAATATTTATTTTCATCATTACAATATTTCTTATGATGATGATGTAATTTTCGGTTGATTGAACGGTCGGATGACCTTTTTTTAAAACCAAAATATAAAATATGGAACAATACGTGAACTACTACTGAAAACCGAGCAGTAAATAACTCCAAAATATGGGTTGTAGCACGTTAAAAGTATTGGAGAGATGACATCATCATCTCTAGTATCTAGTAGTAAATACAAAAGAATTAGAATTCAGATGTCAAGGTTCATTCAAATATTTTTCAGTACACATTGTATTGACAGAATTAGGGTATTTTTGACATGTTATAGTAATTTTCAATCATACGTGAGAAACAAAAAACCACAAAGAGGATTCTAGATTCTAGAGGTTGATTAAATTCCAGCTCATGTTTTGTATGTGTGTGTATGCATCAATGGATAAAAATAACTGTGGGAAAGTAAATTAAAAAGAGTATTATTTTACATCATCCTATTGAAATTGATTACGTAATCTATTTTCAATAGCATAGTGTATATTATATAAAATTAAAATTCATAAATTATTTGTTTGACATGATAGATATATTAACTTATAAAAAATCAGTTATTATTATTGCTCACATATTTAGGATTAGTCATCAATGGTTTCATATTTTCTTGTTGAGACTTGAGAATTTAAATTTTGACACTTACTACTGGATAAAATTGGAATGAACTCTGACGAGTGACGTATGTAGTAGTAGTAGTATTTTAGTAGTTTTACTTTTCACGAGTCTTGTCTCATATAGATAGCTCATTTAACTTTCTGAATTTCATTCACAAGTAAGGTTCTTTGAAATCTTGACATTGAGACTATGATGTCATGTGTAGAAGTATAATGACTATTATATGTCTAAACACATGTACACATAAAAACGGCTCGTATTTCTAAAAGACATATTTATTCATAGCCCATTGGCCATTTTAAAAGGTATAAAAATTCCTTTGACTGACTGACGGACATTATTAGGTATTCTAAAAATAATTCAAGTTGAATAGATAAAAAGAATGGAATAATGACTTCTCTGACGTCTGCATAAATATAAGTTGTCCTATAAAATTGTCTCATTTCATATTTCAATTAGACTCTGAAAATCAATAAGATAAATTTTTTTAATTGTATTAGTTTAGTTCCATGCCACATACATGAGAAAGATTTATGGATATTGGATACTGAATGATACTGAATTGAAATACCTATAAACTTCTGCAACTTTTATACAATATTTCTTCTTATACAGAGGTTTTGTCGCATTTTTTAATCCTTTTCTCAACTCTGCTATTGCGTTCAATTTTTTTTTGTTTAAAAATTTTTAATATACAATTTCCTTACCATTCACGTGTAAATAATGGTGCAAACTCTAAACTCTAAACAGTACAATAGTACATCAAAATAATAACGATCCACATTATATGCGTTCAGACACAAGTGTGTCGATTATACGACTTTACTATATAACCGCAATACATGACTACTTAAAACGTAGTTGTTATTTGATATTCCACTACCGTGTTATGTAATAGTATATAAAATAATATATACAATATATAGTCTACGATGGTACCACATAGTTTGTTTATTTGCACCGTTTCATCAATGATTAATCTTAAAATAATGTTGGCTATAATGTCTTCTGATTGAAAATTGAAATATCTGTATCAGTATTGTTTGTTATTTTTTTTGCTTTACAACATTTTTCGCTATTATAAATGCTATGCTTGTACACATAATATATATTAAACATACAGTATCATTGTGGTTTAGTTAGGTTTGTGTGTATATTTGAATGTATGCGAAACGCTTCAAAAACGACGCATGGAAATCAAGTCAATACATGATAAATATGTATTATACTTACTTGTTTGTGCAAGGTCTGATAAAAAATGTTTTTCTTTTCTTTCCAGTGCTTCCGGTTCCAACACGGTTGCCATTGATAATAAAATTGAACAAGCCATGGTAAGTCAAAGTTTACAGTACTACTACTTTCTTTGCATGTTAATATATGTATAATATTATGACATATGATATCAGGGCAGTATTTACTTATTGTTCAAAGTTCTATTCTAGAACGCAGTAAGTTTTTGTTTTATTAATATTCATATGTACTCGTTTTTTTTAGTGGTATGACTATTCTGTTTAAATCAGCAAAGAAACACTAGATAATCCTGTCCTACATACATTTATAGAATGCATAATATTGACTATGTTTGGTACACACATCAGTATCAAATATGTGGATGTCACATTACAACATATAATTAATGCCATGAATATACATATATGTATAAATAGTATGGTAGTTACAGGAGGTATTTTAGTTTACTCTTGCAAAATATAGAGCAAACACGTAGTAAAATATAAAATATAAAAAATATCAGGAGAAAAGAAGTGATACATGCAAATGTCTGATACACATTCTGATGCCTGTGCGTCAATCTACTATCTTTTTGTTGAATAGTTGACACTACAAAGGAGCAAAAGGAGATGATCTAATTTTCAATGTATTATAATGATGACTTCATGTTTATATTTTAAACTACGTCGTTGATATTTGTTATTTACGGCTGTATTATTATTTTTATTATTATCGGGAATCAGAAAGGAAAGCATATCATGAATATAAATGACTGTAATTGCATAATTCTCGTTCATTAAAAAGTATCATCACAATATGAATATGTGCTTTCAGTACCGGTGCTCAACTTTCTCCAGTGATAGACAATACTTGGAATACTTCAAAGTGTCCTATGCTCATTTGGCCTTTGTATACTGTATGTATACAAATATGTAACTCAACTAGCAATATAACGAAATAGTAGTAAAATTGAATAGGATATGAAAGAGATCATAGATAGTTTGATAGGTAATTATGTAAGCAATTCTCCGGAAAAAAATAGAGGTAGCACTCCACAAATGCTGTGTACCATATTATCTACTTTGAATTTTTTCACAAAGGTTATTGCACATGTTTCATCCTATCATTCATTTAAAGTTTTCGTACGTGATAAATATATAACGACATCATCTATTGAAATACATTGTATAGTTGTGCATTCATCAACTACTAGTATTTTTATCTTGTCCAAATCGATTGTGACAGATTTTTTGTTTACTTGTTTTCAACAGAACTTTTCCCAACTACATAAATGACTGATTTGTTTGTTGTGGTGGAAAATTTTGAACCGGTTTAGGTATAAACTGTAATACAAATACAATATCGTTTTTATAATAAGTTATAAGTATGTATAAACAGTCGAGGATGTTTAAAAAAATGATTTGAAAGCATTTCATGTTTTAAGGAATAATCACTGAAAAGTTTGACATTTTGGTTTTTAAAAAAACAACATTCGCATCTCATTTTAATTGTGTACATTGTACTACCAGACTAGATGAGATGTGTCTGAATTACATAGTTGTGCTTTCAAATGTCCCTCCTAACTGTAAATGTGGCACTGTTGTGCAAGTGATTGTGCACGTATTGATTTCAAGGGTCAGTGTCTGCATAATTTTACCATCCATTTAGTAAAAAAAGGTACATTAGGTTTTAGTAGAGATATGTTTAGAAGTGTACGTAATAGATGATGACGGGTAAAGTTGTATATGTTTGTAAATCAGCGGGTGTTACAGTACTTTAGAAGAAAAAAAAACTACGAAACTTATTCTTTTTCTGTCTGTAGTTATTACAAGAGTATGGTAATAAATGCAGAAAGAAATTCTGAAGATTTGTTTTTGTTGGCATTTAGATGATTCCGCATGATGTAGAAAATGCAATTTTCTTTAATGAAATTGGCTAATTGAACTATTCACTGGTACTATTTTTATACAAGAGTAAATAAATTTTTTGAAGCTCAAGTGTAAAATTGCATACTCGTGCACGAGTACCAGCAAACAATAGCTATATACAGTAGTTAGAAGTAAATGACTTTTAACTATTGTATAATATGTTGTATTGATTGCATACATATCTATTTTAATGTATTTTTTCCAAATGATCCAAGATTAAGTTACTTGGTTTTGTTGAAATAAGATCATTCAACGTGTTATTCTTCCATCATGAAAGTTATTATTGAGTCCTAGAAAACAATCGTTGAACTTGTGTCAGGCAAAGTTTATTTGAAAAAAAACATGTGTGGTTCTATTAAGTATCAGTTTGATTTTGATTTTGCTATCAGAATTTTTAAGTTTTTATTTTGATATATTATGGTATGTACTTACATTAAAATCTGCTTTTTTTATCCATGTAAAAAATTAATTTTTGTAAATACAGTATTATTGCATTACACGTATATTATGCTTTAATGCATGGCTTTCAAGATAAAAATTTTTCTGGAGTTTCCTGTGTGATAAAAAAAACAAGTTCAGTGATTTTTCTTCTCGTGCATAGACACAGCGACGTTTTTCGAAGGAATAAAGTACACTATTTCTTCTACATTGTGGTAGCTTGTGTAGTTACTTGTTTATAACAACCTTCGCACAGATTATATTTTTAGCAGTTAGTAGTTTTATGCTATTGAGTCGTGGGTTCGTCGTCATGTACTACAATCATGACTCTTCAAATGCAGACGATGCGGCATAAGCGGTTTTTGTACCATGGCATGGACGGCAATTGAATTTAGAATTGGTGAACATATTTTTGCAGCCATCTTTATCAGCTAGCAAATATTTTTGCTTGCCAATTTTTTTTTTTTTTTTTTTTACACTACTCTTGTTTGCTCGTTCCGGTTCGTTCTATAGGCAGTAAAAGTACGTACGCATATTCTGAAAATAAATATTCCTTAGGATTTTATATAAGACTCATGATCAAAATGTATTCTAGGAAGATTTTACGCATGTATATATCATACTAGCCGAATATCATGGTCTGGTACATGATACATGATAATAAAATGTTTTGTGTAGATGCATCTATTTGAATAAAGCAGGATAGGAAGTCTGATGTTGGTCTTCTTCTTGCATATAAAGGGCAGAGTATTACTGTTAACAAAGTGCGTGATTAAGCAGTTAGAATATATTATATTGCAAGCTCATATTGCAAAAAGGAGCGTGTATATGAAATTTTTTGTTTGTTCTTTGTGTTTTGATAGTTTCATAACTTTTCATATGTAATATTATGTACATCGTTGTTTGTTACTAAACAATTGATTTGTCACATCATGCTTCTATTGTTTGAGGAATTTGCTATGCATGTGTGCATGAAACGTGTGATTATGGCACGTGTAAACTGTGTTTATTTCTGAACTTGTAAAAATTTTACCAGTATGCATTAGCTCAACTATTGTACATATTTTTTTTATAAATTCCTCAGCTGCTTGTACTTTCAGTATAATGTATAATGAAAATGATTTTAACATTTTTTGAACAAGTAAAAGCTAAAAAAAACAT
>JABASP010004266.1:0-10715 GCA_019776565.1 Sminthurinus signatus
CCGCTAGGTGGCGCCACTAACAAGTTACAAATGTTTCCGCTAGATGGCGCCACTAACAATTTACAAATGTTTCCGCTAGGTGGCGCCACTAACAAGTTACAAATGTTTCCGCTAGATGGCTAATTGCACAAAGACGGACACGGTTATTACAAGGGGCAGCTTCGCTTCCTAAAAGAGCTTCAAAATGAGCCAAATCGTTCACAATCAGTGATTTAAAGACTTTTAAAACTTTCCTTTAAACGGAATGCTACATTGCTTAAGGTTCTGTGGAACAGGGCATTTACAATTTACTTGTACAAAATGTGCACCATATGCATCAATCTTCAAGCGTATGTACACTGCAAATAGGAATATGATGGTGAACGGTGAATGGTGATGTACATATGATGCATGTGCTGATGTGGGAAGAAAAGTGCATCGATTTTGTAATTTGTCATTTTCACACCCGACGTGACTTTTCTCTTTCTTCTCTCCATCCTTCTTATTTCCCGTCCATCCGACGTTTTCTCCTTGTGTGTTTCTCTTTTTCTCTCTCATTCTCTACATTTCTCTTCTGTAATCTGTATCTAAAAAAATCATTCCCGAGAAATTTTCGTTTTTCCAATATCTCTATTTCTGTAGTTAAAAAATTCAGCAAGCACTAGGTTTGAATATCAAGGTAAAAACTATGGTTTTTTGAAATTTCCTTGCATTTCTACATTTCATATAGACTTTTCCGTGAAATAAAGTCTGATGCTTCATGCTACAACTTACAACAATAAAGAAGTGAGCGGTTTTTCTGTGGTTGTTTTACAACTTTTGACCCTGGAAAATTTTGCACAAGTTAAATCAACTTTTGACACTGGATAATTGATTCTGTTTCAATTTTAGCTTTGATTAATATTAATATGGGGGTGATTGTATAAGATTATTCTTAAACCTATGCGCGAAGGAAACCAAAATAGCAAGGCCAATGGCGAGGGAGAAATCGGAATCGTGAGGGAATTGGTAATGTGATTGGTAAGAAAAGGAAAGGGAGCTAATAAAAGGACGAGTTAAAAGTCAACGACTCGAAATAATTTGAAAACTTTTCATTTTCATTTGCAATTTTTGACTGTTCTCTCAATTGGTTTGAAGGTAGCAGCGTGAGTTTTGTAAGAAGTCCGGAACTCTAAAACTCTGTAAGTTTGGCTAACCCTCTTAAATTAGAAACATTGGAGCGGATAAGAACTAAACCACAGTGAATACGGTGGTAGACTGACTAGAAAAGTTTTAAAGAGAGGCATGTACTGTGTACTGGTTCAAAGTACAAAGTTAATAGGTAATGTTAGCATTATTGGCTAGTAGAACACGACAATTGGCGGATGTTCAATGTTCTTTTGTGGATTCCATAACTTTTCCTGGGTATAGTCAGGATATTTTCTACATCGATAATAGATTTTCCTCATTAGCCGCTTATAAATTCATAGGTATTTTAAACTAAAAGTGAGGATTTTGCTCTGTATCTACAATCTACAATCTAAAATGTACAATCTAAAATCTACTTTGGAGAGTAGATCAAACCAAAGGAAAAGTCTAGAAAGTCTAGAAAGTTTAGAGTATAACAAGTCTAGTTAGTCACATTTCGAGTCAAAACTTTTCTACCGCAACGGAGACGGAGACGGAGATGGAATTGAGGAAAATCCTTTGATGTATCTAAAACAGCATATTAATAAAATCGTAAATCGTATGTTTAAGCATGTTAATCCGTCATTATTTAATCGATTCTTGTATCAAATATCAAATGTCGTCAGTCGCCAGTCGCCAGTCTTCAGGTGAAGTTAAAATGGTCAAAAAAAGTGGAAGAGGTAAAATATACGTGGGAAATTACGAAATACAAATGACATATATTGTAAAATCAAACAAAGAGGTTTTAAACTTTTGTTCTTTTTAACTAACTACTAAAACTACAACTAAACTGAATGTACTAATAAAAACCTAATAAAACGCGGGCTTGAATTTACAATTAATTTTGCACACTTTCTCTCATTAGCACATATTTTTAAAATTTCTAATGATTTACTACTGTTCTAGAATGGGGAAAACTGGAGCAGAAACTGGTTCTTTTTCAAGCTCCAGTTGAAGTTTCACCTCAATTATTATTTAGTAGTGAATAACCTTGATTCTTCTTTTGTACAGTTCAGATTTTAGAAAGATGTTCAAGTGGAAAGTTTGTAAACTCATTAGACAGTACTTGTTTACTGTCTACTGCCCATTTTATGTGGCCCCGATGGTCAATGGTCATTGCCCGCATGCCTACATGTAATGTGCAATGTCCAGGGTCCAACTATGTAATTTTAACCTTGAACCCTTTAAATTGATTGAGTTGAACTGAGCTGGAAACCTCTGAATAAATAACTCTTGAAAAGGTGCCAGTGAGGCATGAATTTACAACTCCATTTGAAAGTTCCAACTTCCAAGTGTATTTATTTTTCTATTTCTCCTTGTCCTTTGCTCCTTTGAATTTCAATTCACAAACCACAAACTTATACTCGTACTTTTGTACTCGAGTTCTGGAAACCCAGAACTTAAAACTCTTGTTGTGAATAAAATAAAAGATGACCTAAAAAGACAGTGTCCGTCCGAGGAATATCAAAATATTTCGTTCTGGTGAAACAGACGAAATTAGAGTATTAGAAAACAAAATGTTGAAATATGAGAGTCAATGGTTTACATTTTACATGTAATTCAAATCTGAATAAAGGTAGCCCATATAAGAAAGCTTGTAATCTAGTACTATATTACAAAGAACTTAAAAAATACTCTACTTTTCAATAGTTTTTCCTATGTACATCTCATCACATTTTTCCATTCTACTATACATTTTCATTTAATAGATTCTAGATTTAAAGCCTCTGGAGAATCTGGAGAAATTGCAATAGGAATAGCTTTGATTGATACTCAATTTCAAGTACTCTTTCTAGCCGGCCTATTTACTTGCGAATCCATCTTTATGTTTCCAGAGCAGGATTTGATTTGTCCAGTATTTTATGTATATTTTTATTTTTATTATTTTGTCTATTCTCGCGTGGGATGTACTTTAAGTATTTTGAGTATTTTGAGTATTCTGAGGGATTCAAAGGTTCATGTGGGTTCAGGAAAAAGAATAAGAGATGATCCACGTCCACACTCAGATTTAGATCCAAGTCCAAATCCATGCTCGAGCAATATCATTTTGTATTGAAAAGAGAGAGTTTTGAGAGTTGAGAGTCCTCAACTCTCAAAGCATGGCCAGGAAGAGCCCACTGCTAAAATACAGAGTGAGAGTGAGAGTGAGGGTGAAGAGCACACACGGAATTCATGAATGTGAATCCAAATCCTGACCAAACTACCTCTAATCTTTCTCCACATCTAAAACTCTAAAGAGTCTAAATAAAGAGTTGAAATACATTGTGGATTGGAATAAATGGGGATGGATAGAAAGATAGATAGATGGATGAATAGTTGTAGTATTTTGTACAGTGTGGAGCTGTACAATTCAATTCAATCCCAGGCAAGGTAATACGGAGCAACGTACTAGTTGTAGTTGTAGTTGTTCATGTAGTTTATATTATAGAGAATTTGGTTCTGGTTCAAGTGGAAAATGTGAAGGAGGAGAAGAAGGAAAAGTATGTAAGAAAACAAGAAGGAAGAAGAGGACGAAGGGCAGATGTGAAATATGGGATATTGAAAAGGTCTGACAGAGCAAATTGGTTGGACCTTTTGCAAGAAATCCTCGAGCCAAAAGATTGATGCGACCGAGTTTTCTGCTCCAAAAGAAGAAAAAGGATTCTCTATTCAAATCAAAATGTAGTCCCAAAATCCAGCAACGACCATCCAAATACATACATAAACTGTACACTGTACATTGTACATGTTATATTTTGTACTCAAAGAAATATGCACAAACGTCCTTGTCTTTATCGTACCTCTTTCTTCTTATTTCCAAGTTCCAACACTTGAGCTTTATCTCCTTATTCAACCAAGTCCACGGCGGCTGCTGGTACATTACATGAATGTACAACCTACATTGTACATTGTACATAGACAATAGATACATAGTACATAATACATACAAGTCCTCGGAGAAAGTGGAGAAAGAAAATAGGAATGACGAGTGAAAATCAAGCAAGCAAGGCTTTGCCACCTTCCACCTTTTCAAGTAACTTTCTCTTTTTTAAAAAAAGGGAAACACATCGTGCAGTAACATAAGTATGCACAATCATGTACTCGTATGTTTTAGCATTCATATGACAAGGCTCAACAAAAGAACACAAAAAAGAAGAAGAAAAGGAAGAAGCTTTGAAGATTGAAGATGCATTGGAAATATCCTTTTGGCTTTACATTAAAAATAGGAGTTCAACTCGTCCAAATCATGCAAATGTAAATCCAAATCCAACCTTTTTCTAACACGGCTCCATCAAGCACACAGCATACAAGTATGTACTTGAAGTAGGCAAACTGGAAAATAAATTCCTGATCCTAAATCCCAAAAAAGTACAGAAAGTTTTCTTCTTGTACATGTTACATTTTTACATTTGTACCATTCTTTTTTTTCAATTGTATCTGTTGTAGGTTGTTGTAAATATCCATGTTTTGCTCACGTAGTTTTATGTAATACACAATGCTTTCTGAATTTCATCCGGAGATAAACTGAAAATATTTTATTCCATTTTTCTCCAGCTTGATCTATCGAATTCAAAAATTTTACATTTTGCATTCTGGACTCGGAGTAAAGTATAATGTATTCAAATTTGTCTCTTTCACGTGTCTACCAAATACAAAGAGATAGATGGAGAAATTTTTAGAAATTTGTGCGTTTGAGAAGATGATGTTGCAACAAGATTGAACATGTTTATTGTGTCTTCTTTATTTTTTATGTTTTATATTTTCTAGTTTGTTTTCCTAGTTTAATTACTTTGCGTTTTATATCTTTTAAATAGTTTGATCTTTGATATTTTTTCTATCACTATAAATAAATTAAAAAGAGCTTTAAATGATTTTTCTATTAAACCATGAATATGAAGTTACAAAAATATAAAAGTCAATGAGACGCAAGGCTAAAAACTATACAGTAAAACCATGCTTGCAAAAAATAGTTGAAATGATTTTAAAAGCACAAAAGCACCTACAATCAACATTACAGTATGCAGGGAAAAAAGGTTCAAGTGCCAAAAAGACATTTGAAAATGGGATAGGATTGAACAAACGGTTTTTGCAGAGGACAGGAATAAAGTGGTTTGAAAATTGGGTCGGAAAATATTTATGCATGTCCATTGATGCCGAAATATCTCACTACTATTGATTTTCTCTCTAAAACTTCCAGGTCAAAGGTAGATTAACTATATACTCACAAATAGGAATAAATATGTATGCTGAATGTGAATGTGTATGTACCAAAGGATAATTTATAATTTATGTGTCAGCAAGTGTAAATGCACTTGCATTCAGCATTCAGCGTTCACCATTCAACATCCAGAATCCAAAATCTAGAACCTAGAATCCAGCAGACCGGACCATTTGGCAATTGGCATTGGTTAGTCCGGGCGATTTGGCATTTGGCATTTGGAATTCGAAATTTGGCAGTTGGCATACCATGGCAATTCCACTTAATTCAGACGGCGAAGATTCATGCCCTTAAAGATTTTTTCCCTCTGTACTTGCTCCATTTTTATATAAGTGCAAACGAAAAACTTGTACATATTTTTGTGCAGTATACACATACGAAAAAAGTAAAATACATGTGAAGAGTCAAAACCAAAAACCGAGAAAGAGTCTAGAGTCTAGACATCAAAGCTGAAGCTGAATCTGTAAAAAGGAGCAAGATGAGAATAAAATAACATACATACGTACATAAATGTGATGACTAACGATCAGTCAAAGCTTTCAAGAGAAATTCGAGAGAAAGTGGAAGGAAAAAAGTAAACTTTATTCCAAAATAATAATAGGATTTTTTTTTGGAGCAATTTGTTTCTTTTCTCAACCAATTATGTATTTCCTCCTCGCGCCTTCATACATCCTACATCCTACACGCATTATATATGCTCACAACTTGCAACTGTACAACTGACAGTGTTTGAATCTTTGAATCGGTGTCGGAATCAAAATCGGAAGTGTTCAAAGTTCCACGTACCCGTTTTCTTATATTTTTTTCTTATATAAGTACGATAAAAATTTTTGATGTGTTTTACACTTTCCAGCTTCCTTGATATTTCTTGATATGTATAAATAAACCTAGTGCAATGTACCCATGTAAAATGTATCTTGAATCTTGAAGCTGAAGCTAAAGAAAAGGGAAGAAAGAATAGGAGGAACGTGATGACTTACGACCCTTGTACTCGTCTGTTGATACAAACCATATTGTCCAGAGAGAATATCCATCCATCTTTCTCCCCTTTCTTCCAGGAAGCTTCAACGCTTCCGCCATAAAATATTATATCTATAAATATACATTATATCACACATACATGTATATAAAGTTTCAACATTTACCATGTCCATCCACATTTACAATGTACAATGCACAACAGACATGCTCTTTCTCTCCTTCTCTCTTTCACTTAATATTATTTGTATGAATACACATATATCTTATTTTTTTGAATAGACTGAAGCGCACAAAATGTACTGACTTTTGAGGGTCTGTATCTGTATCTGTATTTCATAACTTTTAACAGTGAGTCATGTAACATGCATAAAATACTTGGGTAAAACTACACATACACATTACACATTTAGTCTACATTTCAAAGAAAAACTTTCTTTATTCTGTTACATGTATAATGTATAGATTATATAATATAATAGATATGCTGCAAGATTTAGTACACTTTTCTATAAAGTATAAAATATCTACAGTAGACACACTTAAATACACAAAACAGTACACTATACTACAAGAGGAGAACGAGAGTACATAAATATAAACATGACAAAGTATCTACTCCAGATACTTGTTTAAGTTTGTCTACTTTCTCCTTTCCCTTTTCTCCATTCACTGACTCTACTGACCCTGTTCCTTTGTTGCAGGACAGGTTAACTTTTCCTTTCTTCTTTCTTCTGTAGAATCTCCAACTACAACTGGGCTACATAAAACATAAACCATGTAGGTAAAAGGAAAAGGATACAAGATACAAGTATTACATATGTTTCTGCACCTTTTCCTGTACACTCCCATTAACCACTACTTTTATCACTCTCCTTGTGCATCGTACATTGTAGTGACTATATGGAGAATCATTTATTTAGATAAATATTATACATGAGGGAACTGAGATGGAAAAATGAGCGTAGGAGTAGACTTACTTTTTTGTTAGACCATTTATATGTACAAATGGAAGTATAGGGATTTTCAAGTTTTTTTCTACATGACTTTCCATCCGATGTAAAAGCTTCTATTTCTACTTTTCCTTCTTTTTTTCTACCTCATTATGGATATTGGCAATGGACAAGCTTGACTTGCTACTTGATACTTGATACGGAATGCATAGTTTTGTACAAACTCAGTAAAATACAGTGCAGAACAGAACAGAACCTTTGATCAATTATATTTTCTAATGAACACATTTTTTTAACAAGGCCTCATGTTTTTTTTTACTTTGAGGTTTGATTGACTGAAGTAGGTTACTTGGAATCAATTAGAAGAAACAGTACAATGATCACCTACAGTGAATGAATGGAGCTGGAGCTTTTTTTTCCTATTTTCAGTTTCAGTTTCACTTGAAATCCAATCCAATTTTATGCCCTAAAACTTTTTTCGTTGCACAGATATGTTGTCTATTTTTGGTTTGAGTTTTCTAGGATTTCTGGGCTGCCTGAGGTTTTAATTTTTGTAGTGCGGAAAGTTCGATAAATTTTCCGACAGAACTTGGATTTTGGATTTCAAGGGAAAGTAAAAGTTTATTCATGAATGTTCAATACACCAGCGCAGCGCAGCGTTATCAGCTCACTCAGTTAATCAAAGGGAAAATCAAAAAGAAAAAACTGTACATTTTTCCATGTAGCATTGAAAAAAAGCATAATAATTAGTTTTTTTCAATAATTATGGTGTAATTATGTTCCTAAATATTTATTAACGAGTTACGATACAACTTGAAAAGAATTTATAATTTTTGTTTATAAGCCTAACCAAGCCAAATATTCACATTCATTTTCCGAATTCCACATTTGTCATATGTTGTCATCTCATCTTTTGTTTAATTTCGTCAGATTCAACGTGCCCACGTGTCACTGGGACGTAATTAAACAGTCGGGGCGATATGAATTGAAGGGCAAGGAGGTTAAAAGGGAAGGCAGGGAGTTCGAAAGAGGAAAAGACCAAATCTAGAACCATCAAATCATCAAATGAACAATATAAAAAGTGTCTCCTGATGTGATTTTTACGGCTGTACAAGATGATGCCGTGTACAATGTACATTGTACAGTGTACATCATATTTAATGCGTAGTCTGCAAGAAACCCTCAACGATCGACTTATAATGTGTATACATAGTATTTTACGCACAGGGGAACCAGACAAACGAGAACAGAGAACAGATGGAAACTTATCAAAACCACAACCGCTAAAGCCACTCACATTATTTTATATTGCACCATGTTTTCCCTTGACTTTCATTTTTTCCCCACTCTTGATTTTTCTCCCAAAAATTCAGTGTAGCTCATGTCAGAATCTAGAGCCTCCAATCTCAGCTCTAGAACTTGGACCTAACATCTAAAACCTTCGGTTCAGAACCAGCCAGTAGCCAATCAACAAAAACCTCATTGTCGTTAATCATAGAAAAGACAACAGGCTACCTCAGCCATCATTATCATTCTTAGTATTATTATTATTATTAGATATTGCCATTTGTGCAGTATCATTTAAGCAAGGGGTTCTAATTTATTGCCTTCATCTTCAAAATACCATCTTAGTTTTAGATTTCGATTTCGATTTTTACATCTGACTAAGAACAAAAAGAGGTTTTGAAGATATACATAGATTTCTACATTTGCAAATGTAAAAAGAAGAAAAGCGCCGTTACATATATACGATTCAACGCCGAATAGACCATGTAAAGATGACAAAAGTCGAAAACTCAATATCAATATACATTACACATCCGTGGAAAGAAAACAGTTGAAACCCCTCATAAAATTCTATTGTTATGTCTACGATGTGGTCAACTCATTTTACGTTTTATGAGTACAATATACAATATAAGTATAAAAGAAAAGACCTTGGAATTCTCGATGGTACAAAACATGGGCTGGGATTTTTGACCATATCCATCCACGTTTTAAGTATTTTCCTTGTCCTGTGTATGTTGTATATGTCAGCCTCATAATTTTTGGGATTAGTACAAAGAGGCAATCCGACTCGGTTTAATCAATGTTAATTTATTCTCATGCATGCTCTTGTTTATTCATTTGCATTTGCGTTTGCCCTCTCGCTACCTCTCTCTTTCTGGTTAAATGTTTGTCCAAAGTCCAGCATCCAAAGTTCAGCATCCATTCACAGTCCAGTTTTATCCAGGATGAATGGCTAGTTTCTCATTAGTAATGCGCACTCCTCATAAAATCAAATCAAGTCAACTCAAACTCCAAACTCGGACTGAAGCAACATATGTTTGCTGTCCACATTTAAACAAAAGTTTTTTTAGTCAACTTGATTCTCCCCTCTCATTTTACTTATTTTACTTTGACGAGTGTAGTCCAGTCGCTGGTAAAATATGCTAGTAAATTTCAAATGAGGAATTTCAATTGCGTTGCTTTTGCAAGAGTTGAAACAATTTCAATTCAGGATTCAAGGCTTTTCATTAGTTTATTTTGTTCATACACTTGTTATTGTGTGGGCACATTTCACAGATAACTAAAATCCAGTCATACACAGTTTTCATCCTCATGTTTTGAATTTTGAATTTTAAATTTATGCATTTTCCTACATCTTTTCAGTCAGTGCGTTTTCCATGATACTAATTTGTGCAGGGTTTTTATGCGTAATCGCACTTTCTCATGTCATTTGAATTTTGATTGTAAAATGTACAGGAATAAACCATATTTTAATTAGGAACCCTTTATTATTTTACACATGTACAAAAATTGAAGCTGAGCTTGTATTTGTACTTGTACTTGTGTCTTGTGAATCCCAAGTATATTTCATTTAGTATGACAAAGCTACTACTAACAAAAATAGTAAACGTAGTACGCATTCATTTTGGTTTCATTTCAATAAATAAAATCAATAAAAATGAAGTTGCTTTTAATATTTTTGAAGAAGAAAAAGAAGGTTTCTTTCTCATTTTGTAGTCTTTTCGATTGACCTCTTTGGCACGACCCATGGTCAATGGTCAGTTTTGATTATTGGCCGACTAGAGAAGAGAGAATTATCACTTGAGGCTTGGAGTTTGGAGCTTGGAGAATTTTCCCTGCCAATCCTGAATCTGGAATCTGGAATATCTACCAGATTTGGCAGAGATGTGGAGCTATTCAAAGTGGATGAGAAAGTCAAAGTTGAAGTTGAAATGCCCTCCAGAATTTACAGTATATTCTGTACAAGGCAAAACTGTACAACTGTAAGTTCTGACTAAAAGTGAACGTGTTCTATCACCTGGATCAAAACCAGGTTGTTTTGTGACCTCATGACTCTCGGCACTTGAGACTCTAGATTCTAGATTCTAGCCTCAACCACTCGACATTTACAGCCCCAATTACTCCAGCCCATATCCATAACTAGCTCATCT
>JABASP010004267.1:0-10712 GCA_019776565.1 Sminthurinus signatus
GTATAAATAAGGTTAGGTTAGGTAGTACGAAATAGACAAATAGAAATAAAAGGAATAAAATAAATAAAAAATCATTGAAATTTTCATACTAGTAAAATATTAAAAATTAAAAGTATGCTGTGAAAATAATAATATACTTAAATCCACGTCTTGTAATTATTAATGCTATGTTTTTCATATTTTTATTTGTATTCCTGTACTTGTATTTACATTTATATTTATATATTATGTGCACTTGTTGTATTCCCTTTGGACTTTGAAAAACAGGAAAAAGAAAAATGTGCGGGTGGAGAGTGAATCAAGATTACAAAGAGATGAAAGTAAAACTGAAAATGGTACGAGTACGAGTGGTCCTTTGTCCTGGATTCCACAACTTTTCTCCAACTTGTATGCCCGTTTCATGTCTGACACAAACAGGCCAGCAGAAGCTCAACAGACTCCTCGTCGAGCCAACTATATTCAAGCAAGGTTAGTCTCAACTCTCAACTCTATTTTCTCAGTGTTTGTGTTTTGTGTTTAGAGCTTTGAGCCTTGAGTTTTGAGTTTTGAGCTTTTAACTACGTAGAGGTAGCAGTCGGAATCGATTAAAATTAAAAATTAAACATTACACAATGCACCAGTAAAAGAGTACCACGAGCCAAACGTAATAGATGGTACGATGTACGATGTACGATGATATAATATTATGTAGTATAAATAAATGAAATTTCTAACCAATGTATGCCAAACGCCAAATGCCAAATGCCAATGTGTGCATCGGGCATGTATGGAAAAAGTTTGTATAATGTTTTATTTTGTATCAATATTTGCCTCCTTTTTAATAACAGAGTGGAAAATCCAATATACAAAATGGCAAATTTAAATCTAAATCTGAGCCCCACACAAAACATAAAATACAAAATACAAAACAGAGAACAGTTAAAAATAAATAGTAAATCAAGTATTCACAGAATGGAAGGGAATGGAATGTGAGGATTCAGTATTCAGGATTCTGTTTTCAGTAGATTCTCCGTTATTTTTTTATTGGATTCCACATTATTTGAAACTTGGTATTTTGTATTTTGTACGAGGAGTAATGTTCATGTGATTTCCTTGTGCAAATAGCAAATACGGATATAAATATTCCACAGTAGTTGAAATATTACGTACACGCGTGTACCTGAAAATAGAAAATAGAAAATCGGTATGCACATGAGAATTTAATTTGACTCGCAACATCCGCCATTCCATTGTATTGTATTGTATTGTGCTCATTCTCTACTTTTTTTTCATACATTGTATTGTGTATTGTATTTTGTAGGAAACTGGACTTTGAGTCGGAGTTTGAAGAGGAGCAAGACAATGAAGTTTCAGAATTCCATTCTCAACAACCAGAACGACAACCACTAGCACAATCACAAGCAGTAGCAATACCAGTTACAGAAGCAGAAACTGGAAAACGGAAGGTAGAGCAAGTAGAAATTGCACAATCCCATGAAAATACGAAGGAAACGAATGAAGCGACTGAACTTAAATTCACATCTAAAAATCCACATCCCAGCCTGAGCGAGACGACAGGACAAGTAGATGAAATGGAGAAGGCGGAAAAGGAAAATTCATTCTTTTTCCCCTCGAAGGAATTTCAGGAAGTCCATTCTACGAATTTTAAATCCAGCAATTTTTTTCATCATCCCAACTCTCTTCCACATCCACATCCACATGCATCTGAATCCGAATCCAAATCCGAATCCGAACCCGAACAAGTGAAAGTAAAAGAAATGTATGGAAAAGTAGAGGAGAATTTCACTGCTGTGGGTAAAGTAAATGTTGGAGGTGGTGGAGATGCTCCAGTTCAGGATGAGTCACAGCCACAGACGCATCAATATGATATTGATAAATCCCGTTGGATTCCGATTCCGATTGAAATTACAAATACAGATACAAATACAAATGACACAGTCATTAACAATGTATCTTTGGAGAAAGGTTCATCAGGACCGAATGCGGATCTTTCTAATGCCAATGCCGCTGCCGCTGCCATTAGGAATTCAAATCTAGAATTGAGGTCAGGCATTTCAGGAACAAATAGTAGTAGAAATGTCATTTTTCAATCCACTTCACAAAAGAACAATGACAATAGTACTCTTCCTCATGTACCATCTTCTTCTTCTTTTAGTTCTAGTTCTAGTTCTGGTTCTAATTCTAGTTTTACTTTTAGTACAAAGACAGGCCAGAACAATGACAGCCCAATCACACTGACAACCACTCGAAACATGCCTGTTTCAAATTCTAGTGTTGTTTCTGGATCTACTTCAAGTTCTAAAGGTAGTAGTGATGCGGATGTTGAGACACTGTTTATTACAGCCAACTCTTCTTCTTCCTCCTCCTCTTCAGACTCTCGTACTACAACCGCTTCAGATTCTCTTGCTCTCCAAGGCCACGGCCACCTTCTCACTCTTGACACTGATCAAAAGACTGACGTGCAACAAGACAAAGGAGCGGAACCTGAGGATAACAAAGGAGATGAAGAGCGTACTTCAACGTCAACAGCTTTACTTGCACAACCAGATTCAGATTTGAATTCAGCTTCAGCTTCAGACTCTACTTCTAATTCTAATTCAGATTCAGATTCTGGTTCTAATTCTAGCGGGGAAGGAAATTCAAACCTTTTTAGTGAAATTCTAGAGAAAGACAACTTTAGTAGTAGTAATACTTTTAGAATCCCTATTTTAACCGAGTCAACTTTTAGCCCAGCAACAACAGACAGTTCAACTTCTTACTACGTGAATCACCAAAGTGAATTTATCCCAAGTTTATGGAAGGGACTTCCTACTTTTATCATAAGGGCTGGGCTGGAGTCTGTCTTTGGTTCTGGCTGGGGCCAGAATGAAGATGAGAAAAAGAACAAGAACCAAAGCAACAACAATATTGATATTGATATTGATGTTGATGTTGATGGAAATCTTGTATCTCCAGATAGTAAAATCAAGGAAATTACGAGCTCAGCAACAAATTTCTGGACAAAAGAAGTAGCTCAAGCTCAAGAGGGAGAGACAATGGATCAAGATAATAAAGATAAAAAAGATAAAAATGGACCAACAACAAAAAAAGACGGAAACGAGGGAGATGATGATACACAGGAAAAATTTGATGACATTTCCAAGAAGAAAGGTCTAGAAAAACAAGAGGAAGAGGACGTGGAGGAAGATAATAGTGGTGATACTTCTATTTCTAGAGGAACTTTGGGTCCAATACCAAGTAATAATAGTTCATGCATCATGCACATTTCATTTTACATCTATTATATTATGTTGTATTATATTATGCTATTGTACTTTCTTTTTTTTTATTTTCTACATCATTGAATTTTCATGAACGTTCAAACGTTTTCTCCATGAATTTGCCAAGAATTTCAATTTTCAATTTCAACTTTAAATAATTTTTTTTACTTTGTTTTTAAAAGGTGCCGCAGTCATTGGAGCAGGAATCCTTATTTGCGCGTAATTTCATAAGCATATTATTATTAGATAATAAAAAACTCAGAAACAAAAACAAAGTAGAACCAATTTTCAAAATGTAAAGCATGAAAAATGAAAAGATTACATTTTTATTCAGTTTCCTTTCTGACTTTAAACTATGAACATTGTCTTTTATCTTTTACTTGTATGAAATAGGTATGTCTACGCGAGGAACTGGCGTTACGTCATCCCTGGAAAAATGGCTTTGTGAGTACAAAAAATAAAAAATCAAGCTCTTTTTTATATTACATTCAAATTATCACAAAATGAAATGACTAAATATTTTTTACTATTTATTATTACAATATTTTTTATACAGTACAAGTACACTTCGACCTCCAACTATAAGGCCGCCTGCAGGTGGTTCCGTTCGAGCTTTTGGTGACACAGGAGACTATGGCTATGACCCTTTTTGGTATCCACAGGAACAAGATTCCTTAGCATTGTCATCCGTTACAGGGCCAGACTTTATCCAAGATTTTTATCACAATCGTCGTGAATACTATGAAAACTATTATGGAGACGTGACTGAACCTGAACCTGACGCAGATAATGCAGAAGCATTCAGAAGCCTTTATGCTCACCCTTTTTATTAAAGTTTCTAAATCCCCTACTCCTACCAAATACTAAAATATAAAACATAGACAAATGAGCAAATATTTTAATTATTTATGAAATGACAACAAACAATAAAAAAGGTTAAATTATTTCTAAACTTATCTGAAATACTCTTCTACTTTAAAGTGTAAAATTCATATAATTTTAGTATTTAAAATAAATACTTTTGTATTACTTGTACTATTTTGTAATATTATGAAAATAAAAGTAAACACTATAAAAAACATAAGAGGTAACTTTACTCTTTATTCTTGTTTTCATACATACGTACTATGTTTTGTTTTTTCGCACTGTCAGTGTTTTAGACAGGAAATCTAAAGTTACTTTGAGCATTGAGCTACAATCTACAACGTACAGCGTACATCAAGTTCCATCGATTTGAGTCCATGCACAATGCACCTAAATGAAAACCACACGTAATCTTATCCCCTGTTCGATTATTCTGCATTCTCTCTTTCCCACTCGAATTCCATATCCAAATCAAACGCAAAAAAAAGAGAAACAAAAAAGGAAACGAGGAGTTGCATGTTTCAATTTTCGATAGTAAAAAACTAGAGGAAACCCCAAATCAAAGCAAAGAATAAAAACTCTCGATAGAGTTGAGTAATTTGTTTTGTGTTGAGAAAGAAAGTATAGATAAAATGAGAGCGAAAGTCAAGATGTGGAAATTTCCCCCATGTTAATGTTAATGGTAATGGTAATGGAAAATGGAGCATCACACACATATTTAGTAGTTAGTAGTTCGTAGATAGTAGTACAAAGTACAAACTACCTACAAAATAGAGACTATAGAATAGAGAATAAAGACTGACATAATTTCTTTACTAGTAAATAGGTACTCGGGTTACAGACGCAACCTTGATATTTCAGTTTCTTCAGCTTTCACTGTGCTAGACAAAGAGAGAGAGAGAGAGAGAGAGAGAGAGAGAGAGAGAGAACTGTGTATGTACGTAAAGGAGAAAGCTATTGTAATATGTCTTGTGTCTTGTGTGTTGGAGTGCATCTAAAATCTAACATCTAACATTTATCTACATACAGTCCACTTTTTACAAACTCAACTCTCTATATGTACATTATACAGAGAGCCAGTCACTCACACTCACACACAGACAGAAACAGAAACACCAATATCAAGGGTAGAGTGTATTCTCCATTCTCCTCGGGAGTACCTACTCTTTACTTTCTAATACACAAGTTTCTTCACTTGCTTAGTAAAGACAGGGAACGGGGAAAGGAAATAGAGCCAGAGAGGGAGAGAGAGAGAGAGAGAAAGGTATAGTACAACCAACAGCACAGACTACAGACAACTACAAGGACTGCCGCTTGCGTATTCGCTGTCAATATACGTAGCCTTCCAACTTCCAACTCCAACACCAACACACGATACTCCTGTATGATTGAATCCACTATCTAGTTTCTTGTCCGATCTCAATTCGAGTAGATCACAATATTCCACTCAGCGGACGACTCATTTCCGGCTTTTACATCACCCTTTTTCTTGTATTTTCTCTCCTAGTTTCCACGTTCTACAGTTTACAGTCTACAGTCTACAACTTGTATCTTGTATCTTGTTCTTTTATTCACTTCCACTTCACTTTCAAATCAAGTTCAATCAAATCCAGTATCCAGTACATAATACATACACAAATAGTTTGTTACTATTTCCATCCGTTGTACACACTACACACTTTCTTTCAAATTTCATCGTCGTCTTTATAATTACAAAGCTACACTGAACCCTGAACTGGACGTTTAATCAACATATCAACTACCATCAAAAGCAAAGCCAAGCCAAGCCAAATCAAGTCATCAGGGACAAAAACAAAGTCAAAAGTTATAGTAATTGTTGTCTTTGTGTATACTGTATACTCATCCCACTTAAATGTGTCGTCCGCTTAAACCTCCTCACTCATCGCCACCCCTCTCCGTTTATCAGTTTATTCCATTAATCCGTAATTAATCATTAATTACAAGTAATAATCACTAGAACAATTAAGTTGACATTTTAGTCAGAAAATAATGGAACAATTCAATTTATATAAAATATAAAAAGAATAAAAATAAATAAGGTCTGTTCTTGATTTTTCATCCTATTGTGAAAGTAATAATAATAATAATGATAATAATAAACAAATCAGTTAGTTAAACAGTCAGCAGCAGCAGGAGCAGGAGTATTCCATTCCAGTCATTTACAAGTACCATCATCAAAACCATCACCATCACCAGCACCAGGAGCAGTAACCAATATATATCGTATTCTACTTTCCACTTTGGTTTCCATCAATTATTTAAGGAAGAATGCTCTTTCAAGGACAAATTTGAAGCTTGTCATATTCATCGTGTTCATTAATAATCCAAGTCATCGCATTTTTTCCTCGTCTCTTCTGTTTTCTGAATATATTATACTACAAAATATACAGCAGGATGAAAATGTAGGGAGTGAAAAATAAAAATAAAGTAAATAAACAAGGGGGGAAAATAATTGGAAATTCATACACATCAACAGACAACAGACAACAGTACAGTACAGTACAGCAGAAGACACTCCAGATTTCTTGGTGCTTTCCTTTACTCTCTGTCTTATTCCTCATTCGTAAACTGTCTTGAGCATGTGTTCTTTTGTCCAGTTTTGATGACTGGAAGAGGCTCTCAAACCTGCAGACACTGAGACATTCTCTCACCCAGTGCCACATACACGCGCAAATACAACAACTACAACTACAACTAGAAATACACAAGGGATGCACGAGTGGGTGGAGGGATTGAAATCGAATTGAAATTGAAATTCAAGTACCTATAAAAAAATCTACTATCTACTATCTACTATCTAATGTCTAGTGTCTAGTGTCTAGTGGCAAACAAATTCCTCTTTCCCGAGCTTGTGTACGTTGCACGTTGTACGTGTTTGTTCACTTATTTATTTATTTAACTGTTCGGTACAAGAAAACTCGGATTCCCATTCATACAGTAGGTGCACATTGATTTCCAAACTCAAACAGGAAGAAAAAGTAGGTTGAAGAAGGTTTTTTTTTGTGTACATAGGTAGATTCCTGCCCAGAACTAGCCCAGAGCAAGCTGTTTAAGAAAGAAAGAAAGAAAGAAAGAAAGAGAGAGAGAGATTGTGAAAAATAACAGATTATATTTAAATGTGTGTACCTGTTACCTGTTACGTATAGATATATAATAAACAATAAATAATACAAGTATAATTCAAGATTTAACAAGTAAAAAACTTTCTCTGTGTTTCTCCTCTGTGATGTAATATAAATATTAAATATTAAATACTCTTCTACTTTCATTCTTCTTGATTGGAAATTGTAAATTCTGGAATCTAAATGAAGTCCAAGAACCATGAAAGTTTGTAGTGGGATTTCAAACAATGTCAGTACTAGTATTAAAGAGAGTATTGTGTGTTTAAAGTTGAGAAGATTACATAGTAAAACTATTCATTGGGAACATCATCATCATCGTTATCGTTATTGCTGTGATCCTTGTCGTCCACTGTACAAAGTTTATTGTGAAAAAACTCTAGTTAGACGGACAGTGACCAGCCAAACACAACAAGAACACCACCATCATCATTATTATTATCATCGACAACAGAAGCAGTATTATTCTTGTACTATTTCGACTAACTCCTCTTTATGTCGTTGTGGTGTGTACATTCAAAATATTCAACGACAAAGTCTCTGCCTCTGCCTCTGCCAATGCCAAAGCAAAAACCAACAATTCAGTTTGCCAAAGTCATTACAACTCCCAATTGCAAATGTTCACCGGAACTCGGATCGCTAACATTTTTATAGGATGCCCCGAGAATTGACTAGACGTAAGTATTCAGTATAATATAATTGTTCACATTATACAAGTTTCAAGTATTATTATCTGTATTACTAGATGGTACATGTAATATATTTTTATATTAAATAATATGAGATGTCACGTGTAGCGTTTAGTATCACATCCGTTCTCATCCTCATAGTCTGTGTATCTTACTGTATACTTATAATTTATAATGTATAATGTACAGTACAAACTAGAAACTATATAAACACTTAAGAGTAAGAGTGACACACTCGTAATGTCACGTACTTCCGTCCTCAAGTTCTCCACCACTTTCATTTCTCTCATTTCCTTACTCTGCTCCTTTTTTTATTTTATTAATTATCTCATAAAACAAGGAACTAATAATACAAAAGTTACTCCTTACTTTTACTTCTCAACCTTTGTCATGTGTACATTGTACATAGTCCAGCACATATGTACTGTGTACTTTTCTCCTTCCATGTATTACGAATTATGATGACTGTATGAACATGTAACTTTTATTATGTATTGTACATATGTAGTACATAGATATCTTTCAAGGTCAACAATTTGACTAGTAATACTTTGGACCTTTTCTTACTTTGTACTATCCACTTTCTCTCTTTCTTCTGCAGTTCCATTCAATTACCCATTTGTACTTGCAGTTGTTCTATTCAAAACTATTTAGATGTATTAATAATACTTCTTTTTGCACGCCTACAAACTGGTATGAGACTTGGGACTATGTCTGGTTCTGGTTTTGTATAATATTTCTAGTACTGTGTTTTACAAAGTCCGCTGATCAAATTTACATTTGTAGCTCAAGTCTTGTACTTTGTACTTTGTAGTTTGTAGTCGAGGGAAAAGCTGTGTCAAGTGTCAAGTTGAGTTAGGTAAGTCAAGGAGAGTGGAGTAGAGTAGAGTAGATTTAGACATTGTGTATAGTGTATACCTATTTCACATTTCACCCGGTGACGTATAATTTTGACTTTTCTTATTAAATCCTGGTGTGAAAGACTCGTGAGTCGTGAAATTCTACAATTTAACTCATACTTGAAAACTCCCTAGTTGAGTCGGGAGAGAAAAACGGACGGACACGGCCAACGTCAGAGTGGGACGTGAATAAATAAAATCTAGTTTGTAAATTATAAAAGAGAAGACAGAAAGGAAGGGAAGGTAGAAAGTAGAAAGTAGAAAGCGTAGGATTTATTTACATGTGTGTACAATGCACAAACTACAAAATACAAACTAAAAACATGATATACAATATCAAGACAACTGACAAGAGCACATACGTTTGCGTTTGTAAGGACTGGGGACTGGGGAGTGTGATGGAAGTGGACGTGTTTATATGAATTTTTGAAATAATTTCCATACGTACTTGATACTTGATGCTTCATGCTGAATGTACTTAGAAATCTGTAGACTGTAGGCTGTAGACACTGCTTTGTCATATATATTACAATATTATGTAAAATAATACTGTAGCACACTGTCTGAAATAAGAAATATGAAATGTGTAGCAGGAATTATTCTACCTTTGACTAATATTAATATTTTTTACTGTACAATGTACAATATACATTTAACATAATTCTGTAACACTCTGGAAATTGTATTCCAAGTTCCAAGTTTTCAATCTATTTTAATACGATGCAGAGTTCTCAGAATCCAAACTATATAATATACAAAAATGTCTTATATTTTTCTCCATTGCCCTTTTCCTCTTGCTCTCTTTTCCTCCCCGTTTGATTGCTTGAGCGTAAAAAAAGTTTCTCTTTGTAAAAGGAAAAGCTCTTATTTTTGAATATTTGTACATTGTACATAGTACACAAGTCAACTTCAAGTAAATAATACATATTATAGTATTTTATGGTATGGCCTATAGAAGATAACTCAAGAACCAAACACCAAACACCAAAAAGAAAGTTGTGTAGACGGAGAAAAGTCAAAAGAGAATAAACTGAATTTTCTGTATAGACATGATGATGACAAGTTGTGTATTCCCATTTTGTTTGGCTTGGCTTGACTTTGCTTGGTTTGGTTTGGCTTGGTTTGGTTTGGTTTGGTAGGGCTTTCTCCATCTCATTTTTCTCACAGATTTAACTTGAGCCTCATTCTTAGTCTGGAATTGACTTGACTTGAATCCGACTTTGACTTTTGCCTTTGGTTTTTCTGTTGCTTGTGCCTTGTGCACTGTGCACTGTGCATGCTTTGCCGCCTCTTCTCTCATAACTTGAGCTAGTTTCCCTCTTTTTACTTTGCCACACTCTTCAAACTGTGTGAACATTGAAAATACTTGAGTTGACTATAGAATATGTATTTTTATATTTATATGAATCTGAGTCATAGTCATAGCCATAGTCAGACTCAGAGTCAGGGTCAAAGTTTCTGTACTGTCTGTTGGAAAAAAGAGAGAAAAAGAAAGAAAAATCATATCCTATTGTGGATGTGGATTGTGGATTGTGGACCAACAAGTTTCTTACCGTGTTATTTGAATAACATTATACATTATCCTTTATTCTTTATACAGTATACAGTGTGTTATGTATGACAAATTGTGAGTGCGTTCTTCATTCTCAAAAGGATGAATGGGGAAAGGGAAAAGGGAAAAGGTAAAAGGCCAGGGCAAAGAAACGAAGGAAAAGAAGAGGCGGTTGAAAAAACTTAGCTTAGCTTAGCTAAGCTCAACTCGACTCAGTTGAGTTCATCTCAGCCAAGAAAAAGAGCATGGGAAAGAGAAAAGAAAGAATAGGGAAAGCAATCTAAAGTTCCATGAGGATATAAATAGTA
>JABASP010004268.1:0-10708 GCA_019776565.1 Sminthurinus signatus
CCTGTAATGGCATACCACAACCACAAATACAATACAGTCACCGTAATAATCTAGATTATAGATACTAGATACTAGATACGTTCCTGCTTTCACTCTCCATTTCCATTTCCACCTCTCTCTGTCTTTGCTCTTTGTTGCTCAAGGTCCTCACGGAGGTTTTGGAAATCCAAGCTCCAGTTTGTTTAAGCTGATGAATTATGAACATGGTCTTGCACTTGGTTTGATTCTCCATTTCATCATCCTTTCCATGATTCTATGTTTCCGTGTTTCCATGTTTACCAGGATTCATGCTATGAGGTATAGCTACGTTTCCCCTCAAGGCTTACGAAACTCTTCTACTTTCACTTTTCTCTCTCTTTTCCGCTAGTTTGGAGTTTGATGCAACGTTGAATTTCCAGCATTTGTAGCACATCAGTATTAATATCATAATAATAAATGAAAGAAATAATAGAAAATACAGAAAAGTGGTGAAAGATGAAGTAGAAGCAGAAGCAAAAAATTGGGGTGTTGTTGTGGGTCAAAGGTACTTAAAAATACTTGGACGAATACAGATATTGACCAAAGGAGTCTAATAATTAATAAGTAATTATTACTTTGCATAAAAATCAAAAATATTTCCTTTCAGGTGAGTAAACCCTTATTAAAATATTTATTACAAAAACATGCTCTAATTTTAGGCAAGTGAGTGCTAAAATCTTTGTTATTTTTTGTAGAAATATCTGTATTCACGATCTGATTTTATGCAGTTGAATTTCACTTATTTTGTTGTAGACCTTGGCCTTTTCACATATTTACACATGTATTAAACGGAAATCTGCTACGAAAAAAATGAAACGTCATCAATGTCATTTTTATTATGTATCAAACTCCAAAAAAATCCATGTTTAAAACGAGTGGAGTTTTAGGAAAAGTTTATGAGAGACACATCTCAATTTCTTTGTGCCTCTTTAAAGATAATATAAAAAAAGTTTTTTATACCGTCGCCTGTCTCGACATAATATGACTTCAACTTGAGTCAATGTCAATGACAAGCAACTGCGGACTGCTCAATACTCAGTACTCACAGTCACCGCCACAGTCACAGTCAGTACCTCATGAAATCATATTCACATCTTGTCTGGAAATGCCTGTATTTTTATGATCAACGTGGAAAAAATGGAGGGGTAGAGACAGTCAGAGTGTTGATTGAAAGTAAGCAAAAATCGACCAGTTTACACTCTACTTTCTCTACTATGTCATATAGATCAATACAGAAGTATAAGGGAACGGAAAATTCCGCATCTGTCCATAGTCCATATTTATATATATATGTAACATATCTGGATTTCTTAAGAAATATCAGCTCCAAGAAAATCCCAGTCTTTATACTTTATACAACACACTTATATAAAAGTATGGAGCATGCACAATGTACAATGTACATTTGTTGGAATATTAGTATCTATGTATCACATGATCATATGATCGACTAGACTCGAGAATCTAGAATCTAGAATCTAGAATCAAGAATCTAGACTCTAGACTCAATATCAGGAAAGGATTGAAGATGGAGAAAGTAAAAAGTGCTGACGATGAAGAAAACTCCAGACTACAGACCGACTTTTTTCTACTATTTTCTAAGATTTAGGAACAAACCAAGTATTCAGTGTTCAATGTTGAGTGTATATATATTATATGTACATGTAATACATATTTATACTCGATAGAGTCGATAGAAAATAGGAAGTAGTATATGAACAAGAGGAAGAGAAGAAATAGAAACCAGACCAGACCAGACCAAACTAAAGAAAAGCAAAGATGAAGAGCCAAAACTGAAAAAGAGAAAGTACAAACACACATACGAACAAGTAAGTAAGTAAGAGTAGTGGACGAAGAATCAAATGAACTGTATGCAATGAAATCCATACGCGAGCTTCTATGCTTTACTTTTTTACTTGTACAATGTATGTATACTGTGTACTGAACACAAGAACTAAACACAAGCATCGAGAATCGAACAGCGAGAATACCTCAGCACTCAGCACAAGCAGAAAATATTGTAGGAAAAATATCCAGCATCGATACACTCATATACATTGTACATAGATACTCATATCCATATCTATATCTATATTGTACATGAACATTGAACTTACACATTGTTCATTGTAGATTGTATACATCCACATGTAACTTTTTCCGTTCAATAAGTTATGCCATTTCTCTCCATTTTTTCCGTCTATTTTTCTTTTCCTCACCCACACACACGCACACAGCCCACATGTGACATGGCACCCTGACTATGGGAAAATATAACATTATATTCAGCTGATATTTGCTGATATCAAGTTGCTCTTATTTTCTCCCGTTCCTCTTCACATGATCGTCTCATACATAATACATAATACTCCATACTCAATACTTGATACATGGAACTGTGGAACCATGGAACGCAGCATAGATTCGTCAGAATGGACACAACGACAAACGACAAAAAACAAACGACAAAAAACAAAGTTCCATGTCATTCTCTGCTCTCTGAGTTGGTTTGGTTCGTTTGTCCATCTCCTTTTTGGTCATCGCCGACTGTGGCTAATCATAACTGCGTCCTTTTCCACCACGGTTCGTTGACTATCAAGTCCATGTTCTTTCTCAGAAAGGTTCTTACAAGTCTCTAGCTTTCTCATTCCTGCATTTAATTTCCTCTTGTGACATTTGGATTTGGAGTTTTAACTTTTTCAAGTCCTCCTTACTCCTCTCCTTGCAATGGGTATATTTATATTTATGAATACATAAAAGCCAATGAATTGAACTGTACGAAATGAAAATAAAATGGTTCCAATTCTCTTATTTACTTTTCTTCGTCTGTATCCAAAGTTTAGTGCATTGTGCATCAAAGTATATTCAGTCGACTATTTACAAGACGAGAGTCTAAATGAAAAGTCTAAAAATCAAAAGAGTTTCTGCATTTTACTATTATTTACTGCACAAAACACACAACAAACAACCACTAAATATTGCAGTGAAATGAGAACAATTGTTATGTTACCATACACCGATGCTTATAATTATGATTAAATCGGAATGGTCAAGTTTGGTGCGTGTGCTTAATGAACTGGCTAAAGTAAAAAGTAAAAAGCTCATGAGAAAAGAAAAAATAAACAGAGTACTTACAATGAATATCCATGGGGAATGTGTCTTCCAGAGCACTGCTAGAAATCTTTGGATTCTCCGCACGACACGACAACATTTTCCCGCTGTCCTCAATCGATGGAGTAAAGTGAAGGGTACTCGTCGTCAAATTATCATTCTCGGATATCTGTATCAAATTGGAGAAAAAACACATTCATTTCCGTTTTAATTTTTCTTTTTAATTACCATTGACATTTTAAACTTTATACGGCTTGAAATAATTTGAAAACTCTTAAAATATCTTAAAAAATTGACAATATATTAATTTGAGAGTTGGAGAAGCACTGGATAATTTCAAACGTTTTGAATTTTCAATTTTAAACTTACATGTTCCTTGTGATTTTTTAGTCGTGTACTTCCCTTCCACCAAGTCATCACAGCTGGAGGACGAGCACCCCAGGACGTACAATTCAAACTGTAAATTTTGTCCGCTGAAAGTGATAGTTTATGCTCCAAAATTTTGACCGAAGTTGGGCGAACTGCAAATTTAACACATGATAAAATAATACATATTTTTACTTTGAGTTAACAATTGTAATGATTATTTTAGGTTATGAATGGAATTTACATGTAGTTGTAGATGCACTTAATGAATAGAGCTCAGAATTTGTATATTTGTATGTGCGTGAATATGAATGGGAGAATACAAAACTAAAAATTAAAATCCTTTTAAAAATACAAAACCGTGTAGAATGTACAATGTACAGTACATGCTGCACGAGGTTTTAAAATGTTGCAATCTACAACAATGTTAAATAATCAAGATCATTGTCCTCAGCATCACCATCATCATCGTCATCATCATTGTCATGAAGATGACTTGATTTCCCTTCCCATCCTACAGCATTGAGAACATTTGAGATAAATGGATATAAAACTTTGGATTTTGAAACGGATATTTACATTTTCAAGTACTTCCGTGGCGAAACGATCTCAGAATCTCAGTGCTTATTCCTAAACAGCCCGACAGAATAGACAAGGAAAGATTTTCCTTGACTAGGGAAAAGGAAAGAGGAATGGAAAGAAAAATGATTCCTTTAGGGAAGGAAGCCAGAGAGATTTTTCTACTTGACAAAATAATGAGGGCTTTTATCGCCCTACATGAATATACAATATACAATGTACAATAAAAGTACAAACATGTTCCGTTTACTCGTACACTTCTGTATTCTGTACATATTATACTCCCACTCTTATGCAAATTTATACTGTATACAGTATACAGTATACAGAGTGTAATACTTATAAGGATGATCAGACAAATGTAGGATTCAAATGCAAAAGTCTGAATCTGACTTGAAGAGAAAGTGACTATTTGAGAAAGAAAAGAGGAAATGACTTTTACTTTTATCTATAATACTCTGGAATCTGGGAAAGACTTGAAACATGGAAAACAACTACACACTACACATATGTTAACTCCTGATAAATACTACTTGTTTAAATACCTATCCTCGCTGTTATGTTTGTATATTCGTGTGTAGCACAAGCACAATTTGGAGTATACATTGTAAATTGTACACTGATAAACAGACAGCTTATGTAGAATGTAGATAGTAGATAGATATACGTGTAATTTTGAACCATGGCAATAATACAAGTAGTAATGGTGTACTTGTTCTCTTAATGTTTCAAAATCCCTGTATCTACAGAGTCTACAGAGGTTTTTGACAAGCTTTTAAGACCACAAATGGTCTATATACTTTATACAAAATACGCAATACACATTACCGTTACTTGTCCATAGACTTGTACATTGTATACCTATTTCAAATCCAAAAACTACTGGTAGAATAATATCTATATTTGGTATTTAGTATTTAGTATCTATTTACGCTACCCCACAACAGTTTTTTACCACAAGAGTACTAAAGACTAAAGAGTAAAAAGTAAAGAGGAGGGAGGAAAGAGATGGAGTTACTTATTTGAATCTTTTCGCCAAGGAAAATGGTATGGTCGGATGTTGTAAACGGAACTCATTTATATGCAAACGCTTTTCTGGAGGAAAGAACAAGCAAGTAATGTCCCAGAGAATGGCTGATTAAGAACCAGAGAGCCAGAAAACCAGAGAATTTGAAAAGGAACAGGCAGACAAACAATTTCAAAGCCCAAAATATCCTACCACATAAATGCTGTAGCCACTGACTACTGACTACTTTAGTCATGACTAAGCTAAGAGCTTTAGTAATGTGCAACTACAAATTAAATATGATGCATAAAATTACTTTTTTTGAAACACTATCCATTTTTTGAAGGACACTTTTTCAAAAATTGAATTTTCTCTACTTTTCACTTTTATTTCTCATCTTTACTTCTTGCGAGTAAAATAATTTGCGCATTTACATTTTTTTATAAAAGGCTCAAAACAAACAAGATACAAAGATACTCAAAAATCACTTGTCAAAATTTGAAAATCCAAGTGTGTTGAATTTTCAATTGGTTATTTAGTATTTTTTAAAAAAAATCAAGGCTACAAATTGCAGATATGAGTAATGAGTATTGTCTGGTGATCACAAATCTTTCATTTTAGAATCGGTACAAAGTCATTTAAAAGTAATGTCATCTGTACTGTACTGTAAGTTGTAAGTTGTAAATTTATCTATTTGAACAGCTCAGTAAATTTTGGTTTTGTCACACTCATTTTTTCCTCGAGATAAAAGAATCTGCCGTCTTTTGTTTAAGTATATAATTTGTGCGCCCCATCTCAAAGTCTCTATGATATTTAGTTACATGTTCCGTTCTTATACGTTTATAAAATACAATGTACAATATACAGTGTCTAGATTTCTCCATTTATTGAATTTCATCAGGGCGACAAGTAGTGATACACTGTTTCGTTTTGTTTCAAGAGTGTTTCCATTTCATCAGTGGAAATTCTCAAGTGTTATTTGAATCTATTGTATTTGAAATGTGCACGGCTCATCCTCCTTGTTCTTTCTTTCTTTCTTTCCTTCTTTCTCTATACATAAATGCATGTGTATCTTGTGTTTGCTATGAGTGATATTTGTTTTGTGGAGCTGAAGGCTGAAGGCTGAAGCTGTGTGCGGGATACTGGATGTTGGAGCTAGATGTTGGATGCATCCAGAAACCAGCAAGGGACAAAAACATGGAATGGATGAAAGCAATCTCAAAAACTTGAAGGAGCGGACACGAGTTTATGTGGATTTTGTACAATGTGTCTACACTCTACGATCTACCATGTACAATGTACATTTTATACTTTATACATGTGAGTATATAATGTGTATGATGTAAAAAGTGAACCCAGAGGATGAAGAGGAGAAAGAGAAATAGACAGTGTTTTCTTTCTTTTAGTTTGGAGTAAAGCAGTGGAAGTTGGATTGCATTCGACTCAACTGGATCTGGATGTGGATGTAGATGTGAATTGGTGAGAGAAAGTTATGACAAAGAAACGCAAAACAAAAGGAGCTTAGTGTTATTTTCCTTGTCTGCTCTTAAACAAAAGCAGAAAATATTTCCTTCCTCTTCCTTTCTCCCTTTCCAAAAACCTCACTATATTTGGAATAAATTATACCATTCTTGTTCTTTCTCCCAGTTCCCACTACTACCGCCGTCACTACAGATACTTCTTTCTTTCTTTCTTGTTCTTTCTTTCTCCGCTCTTCTCTAGTCTTTTCTTCATCCGTTTTCATGTATTCTTTCACTTTTTTCTTGCTGCCTTTCTCTTTTGCTTCCTTTAAGTACATTTTCTCAAGAGACTCGTCTTCATCGTGAATCATGAAACACTCCAATTTCATAATATATATACATGTAATAATAATAATAATATATACACATGAACAATATAGTTCATTTTTGTTACATCAAGAATGTCTACAAACAGCACAAAGTAAATACACACACAAAGACCTAAACAGATACGAACAGCGTACAACAACAACTTAAAACAAGTATCGAATTCCCAACAAGATGAAGATGAAGATGCCAATGACAATGAAAATGACAATGACAACAACAACTCTGTGGCAATATCAACAGAAACCAGAGCAGAAACCCTTGTGTCTTGGGTAATGTTACAAATGTTAATAAAGTTTAGTTACTTTAGTTTGAAACAAGTAGCTGATGCAAGCTGATAGCTGATAATTTTGTTTTCCATTCTTTTTGTTCTGAGAAATATCTAGAATCTAGAATCAGGAATTCCAGAAATGATAGTATCAGCTTAATTCTACAAGTTTCCACAAAACAAATGTACACAATACAAAAATTGACTTCAATAGAAAACTAGAATTCGCAAAAAATTGCCATTGTGGTTGAACTGCTGTTGTACAAAAACTAAGCCAATATGTCACAAGTTTCTTTTGAACTGAACATGTGAAGATGTAAACACTTTTTTGTTCTTAAAACTACAGTCGATATTCTGTATTCAGTCAACGAGAATTTTTTACATGGTCGGTTGTCAAATTTTGAAAGGAAGTGAAAAGGAAAATGACAATTTATAGAATTTAAATAACGTAATAGATTACAGATCACAGATCACAAATTACATTTTAATATCATATTGTAATTCAGACCGCAGAAGAAGGTGGGATTTAAACTCCTGTCATAATTTTAATCTAATTAAAATGGTGATAACTAGAAAACCTAATTTAAACCACGAGCTATGAAATTGGCTGGAAGGAGAAAAAAAACTTTGTGCCTGCATTTGAAGGTGGCCAAAGAACAAAGTATACGAAAACCAAAAGGTTGATATGATAAATAGTAAAATGACTAACAAGTCAGTTTAACAGTGAAAAATATTGATAACATCCCAAAATAGATGAGATCATTTTAATGGAAATAATATCCCTTGAAAACCAAATAGGTAAAATGAAGATACTTTTATCCTCTCACTTTTCTTCAATCTTCGATCCTCCATCCTAGATCCTCTTCAACACCCATCTAATTAAATATCACTATCATCCCCTGTAAACACCATCGTCTCTTGAGATGAGGGGAGATAAGACGAAACGAAATGAAAAGATGGTGATAATGATCGTGGATAAACTCTTTATCAACGACTTTTGACCTGATTTCAATGGATCTATTTAAATTCAAATGGATTTGAAATAAATTTGGTGGATATCTCAGACTGAAAGTAAAAGAAAAAGTTCAGACCAGATTTTCCGTGTGGGTTATCAAAGCTAAAGCCAAAATGAAAATGACGAATGACGAAAATATCATGATTCTGAGGACTCTCTGAATAGTGAATAGAAATAAAAGTAAAAATGTAGGGAAATGGAAAAAGAACCATTTTAACTTCACTGTATCTAATTAAATTCATTGGATTTTATGTTAGATGCAATCTAATCCAATCCCAGAAAATAAACCAGAGAAGGGGCAAAAAATCCATACATAGAAAGGGACACCTCACAAAGTGTGTCTCGAATTTCAACACATATACATAATACATAGATATATATGAGATTAAATTTGAATTCCTTTTCCCACTCGTCACCAAGTTATACCGATGATCTAGTAGCACATAGTACAAAGATTGGAGGCTCCATTCTACATTCTACAGTGTAGACCCTCTTGAAAGAACGCTTCACTGATCTCAACTCAACTGTGCATTAATCAAAGAAAGATTTTTAGCCATAGCAACCAAAGTGAACTCGGCTTGAGACTTGAGACTTGATTGCAGCTCACAGCTCACAGCTCTAGGCTTTAGGCTCACTGCTCAGTCCTCAAGATTGACGATTACAAGTCAAATGTCGATTTCGATATCGATATCGATATCACTATGGATATTTGGGAGCTACTTTATATCAAAATTTACAAACTAATAAGACTCTAGCTCATAGCTGTAAATTGTAGATATGCACTTGAGATTGTTTATGTCAAAAAAGAGCTGGAGTAAACCACGCTTTATCTGCGTCCATACAAAGTGATGAATTCACCACATACTCTTTCCTCTTCTTGCATGCTGACGATGATGATGATGATGATATGACAAACATACATAGATAAGCACATACAAAATTTCGAGCTAGAGGTAGAGACAAAGACACTCCTTCACTAAAACTTTATACTTTGTAAAAAAAAGAAAAAGTTTTTAACTAAATGAAAAAAAACCACTAGAAAAATCCTTCAATGGTTTCAACTCTAGTCGTCTAGTTTTTGTGGAGATGGGAGCTTCATTTCATTCAATACATTACACTATAGACTGTAGCTGTGAACTGTAGAATCTAGAATCTATGTATAGAATCAAGAATCAGGGTTCTTCGTACTCACAAGTATTAAACCAGGAGATCAGTGATAGCATTTTCTATAGGGAAAAGTATGGACACCTTAACAAACAAAAGATAGAACATGGAAGCTCAGAAGCTCAGAAGCACAGATAAAAGGTGAAAGTGGAGAAAGCGAGAAAAAAGACCTTTCAAAGAGATAGGAACAAACTAAACTAAACCAGATCAATTCAAGTAAATTAACGCGGTTAGTCATCAACAATAAAAATTTCATTTGCATTAACCATCTTGTTTTTTTTCTCTTTTACCAACCATATTTCATAATTATATTGCTTTAAATGTAAAACACAGCAGCTAAAATATCAGTGTAAAATATTTAGTATTTAGTAGCCCTTAAATCATTACAAAAACGAGTAAAATACTAGTAAATATAGTAAACAGTATAAAGTCTACAGACCTTGTGAAGCGTTATAATGAAACTGAGGGAAAATAATAAAAATTTTAAGGCTACTCCAACTCCAATGTTAACGTCAAACTTCAAGTGAAAGTCTATCCAAAGTTCAGGAAGAAAGTCTGCAGTTTGTAGTCTAGACTGTAGACCTGAGGCTTGAGACCTTTTCGTCTCTTTTTCTCTTTTAGCTCTATCAATAGATTGGAAATCGGAAATCGGAAAAAGGAAGTCTAGGTCCTTCACACCAAAACCAAAAGTCTAGGATCCGTTTTTGTTTCTATTTCATCTCTCCTAATTGGGAACTGTACACTGCACACTGTACACCTACTACTTGTGAGGTACAATGCATTGTGAGTTGTGCGTATAGTACACAGAAGAGTATGTACAGTGTACAATGTACAAGGTACCTTGTAGCTGCAGGAAAAGAAAAAGACACCAAGACAGTTGCAGCATGCACAATGCACACACAGGATGTCCAACGTCCAAAGTCCAAAGAAACAAACAAACTACGACTCGACCAAATCGAGTCGAGACATGAAACCCCAGACTCAAAGCTTGAGATTCGAGACTTGAGACAAGGACAGCAACTAAAGAGATTACTTTTTTTCTCTATCACCAAAGAAAATACGGATCAAGATCAACCTCGTGCTTGAGATTGAGCTCGAGTAACTTGAAGCAATTCCAGTTACTTACTGCTCGAGTAATTCAATCCAGAGAAAGGAGGAGAGGAAACAAAGCAAAACACTTGGAGTAATTGTGATTGTGAGTAAATAAAAACCATTTTATTTTTACACCCTTCACCTTCACCAAACAGGATACTATTTCATAGAATACTTTTTTTTCTGGACATTTTTCTAAGAAATACTTATAAAAGGAATTCCAATTGTTTTATTTTTTTGAT
>JABASP010004269.1:0-10703 GCA_019776565.1 Sminthurinus signatus
TAGAGGCAAAACGTTGTCACCGAGGATTGTGCTTCAATAAACGAATTTCAAAGCCTCTCATTTGTGAATTTAAAAAATTTAAAGTAAGTTTTAATTCGTAAAATAAATGACCAAGTGATTTAATACTGATGAACACTGAACGAAAAGGGGAGAGCGGAAATGAAGGGAAGTTGAGAAGAACCATGAATAATGAATGAGGCAAGATATTATTTTGTGAATATTCATATATTCATCATATTTCTATAAGCTTCACATCAAACGAGGAATACTTTGTCGTTCTGCTTTACTCTCCAGTCTTGAACGTTTGAGTTTTTTAATTTTTAATAGTTTGTAAATTCATAGTACAATACATACGAGAAGAAGAAGTAATAGAAATAATATAAAAGTTGAAAAATTCACAGAAAGTCATAAACTTTCCTCAAGAAACTAAATACCAAATGAATATTACGATGCACATAGATGTACATTGTACATGAACATATATTTTTGTATAAATTACTATGTATGCAATATTATATTATGACTCTATTTTTCGCACTGATTATCAACTCTAATTCAAAGGGAATGCATAATAATATATAATATTACATTCAATGCAAAGTCAAGAAAGTTTTGACAAAACATTGTTGTACATGTGCCACATATTTGCATGTACATTGTACATCCAATTTTGGTACTTGTACAATAAACATGAACCATCTCTAACCGTCGTTAAAAAATGTAAAAGTTGATTCATTACAACTTACAACATATGATGTGCTTATGTAGCAAATGATTTATTTTCGTACCATTACAATTAAACGTTATCATTTATCATTCATAACATGTACATTTGAATTTTGAATGAATGAAATAACATGACATTATGTATATTATGATAAATCCTACATCAGCTTATGTACATTCACATCAGTTAGATGTTAATCTCAATGTATAAATAATACTAGATTTCCTTCAAGATTCCCTCTGTCTCTCTTTCTTTCTTTCTCTCTTGGTCGTAGAATGTAGAATGTATAAAATATCTAAATATTCTATTTATGAATGAAAAAGTGGAGTTTAATGGCATTTGTGAATGTACAGAAAAAAGTTCAGAACAGAACAACAAGACGAGTTCATCTTCAATCTTCTTTTATTTGAAATAGATAAATAAAAATTACAGATATAGACGATACACAACGCCACACTTTTACAAGTAGGAGGTATATATATAATATGTATTATGTATGTATGATTCTATGATTAAATCTTGAGTCTTGAGTAGCAAAATCTTCAGCAGAGCAGAGAAATGCCTTTAATTTTATATGTACTCTGCATTTGCACTTAGCAAAATATTGAGACTTTTGAGACTGATTTGGATTGTACATTGTATACACATGGTTATTGTTAGTTAGATTTGTTTATTTATATCTTATTTAATCATTTTAGAGTTTTTTGTTGTTGTTAGTATTTTGATTTTTGATATAACAAAGGGTGACACGCCAATGTCATGTAATATAATAATAAGTCTATTGGTAAAGGGACAACATATTTATAGTTGAGCTATTCTGGTTGTACTCTACATTGGGAATTGAGATTGTATGGCGCATTTTCTACGTCTCAGTTTGTATTTAGTATATTAGCCCAAAAAACAAAAAAAAACGATATCTTTTAGATCTCAAACTTTTGGTTTTGTGACGTGTTTTGTGGAAACGTGTGAGGTGTGATGCATCTATACAAGTAACGAATAAAAAGGAGGAAATCCAACCTTTTTTTTGAGTGCTGTTCACTGCAAAATGCAATCAAGTTTCTATCTGTAACAATCAAACAATCTGCATGCCTCAGAGACAAAGTTCACCTTATTAACCTCAAACAGTTTTACCATAACCGCTAAAACACCAAATTGAATATTAGGAAGAATGTAAGTTATCTAATGACGATAAAAGAAAGATGCGTTGTATAAAGTAAAAAGCAAGTTAGCTGAAGCTTTTAGGCCTATTTTAACATGATTGAACCAAAACTCAAAAGCCTTGTTTAATGCCGAATTAATCGTTTACAAAATATTTACTTTGAGGTGATTTATTGTTAATGATTAATTATGATATAATGCTGCACATGTAGAAACTGAAAATTATGGGTGAAAAAGTTGCTCTATATTATATTTATATTTGCATTGTCTTCTGAATCGGAACTTTGAAAACTGATGAGTGCTGAAAATACCAAGTCGCGTCACATGCTATCAAAGCTCCTATTAAATAATATTGGCAAGAATCAATTTATTTTATTTTGTTTTGTTCACTCTGTAATAATTAAAACTCGTGTTTTATAGCTCATTGTAATGGATTTCAATGTATTTTAAATAGGAAGCATTTTTTATACTTTGAAATGGAGACATATTGAATGATTCACAGTGGAGGAGAACAATGAAGGGGAAGCAAATTGTATATATATGTAGTTAGAAAGTTACAAAGTATGAAAAGTTGATACAAAATACAAAACAAGAGATATTATATTACAAAAGTACCCTAAAAGTGATTTTCCTGGGATATAATAATTAGTTTTAAAAATCAGAAGAGACCAGACATAAGATAGAAATGGATAATACTGGTATTGCACGTTCATCATTTTTGTGTCGCTCGCCTGCTTTTGTGTTCCTATCTCTTGGAATTTTATTATCATATGTTGTAAGTATTCCTTTTAATTTCATTGGCATTATAGTTGTTTTCATTGTATGTAATAATATAGACTACGCGTACGTGTGTATTTATACTGCATTTTTCTTGTATGTTGAGTATGAAAGTATTATAATTTCTATTGGCTATAGACACAAAATGCTTTGATCTCTATACTAAAAGTAATGGAAAATTATTTTATGAATAATAGAGTACATCAGAAGTTTCCTTTGATCGAAAAGCAAATAAGGAACATGGGATTTTGCACTGTGAATTGAAACCACATGTTTGTAGTGTTTTGTGTACAACTGCCTTCCCCACGTGTGAATTGGCCGGAAATTGTGTTTGTAAGAAACCACCGAATTCGGATTTAGCAGAGTGTAGAGAACCAGAAGGTATAGAGGCAAAACGTTGTCACCGAGGATTGTGCTTCAATAAACGAATTTCAAAGCCTCTCATTTGTGAATTTAAAAAATTTAAAGTTTGTGCTTGCTATCCTGAAACAAAATAATTTATCATTATAATCATTAGCCTATTCTATAGTGACTGTCCTTTTCCTAGTGATTTCCAAAACTTGAAGTATGTTTTCTTTTCATGTAGTTTTTATGTATAGTTGACGTTTAGTGTTTAAATTTTTAAATAATTGATAGGCGAAAGTATGTTGTTATATACAACTCGTATATAACTTTCCAATTGCAACTTTTATAATACAGTATATTTCATTTTAGTCCAATGCTTTAGTCAACCTTTTTCATTATTGATTACTGATGCCCTCTAATTTTGAAGAGTAAAATTCTTGATCCTTTTCTGTATATATATGTGTAGTCACTGTTAAAATGTCAAAAGTGTTTTAAACTAGAAAATAATGTGCCAGTAGTACTCCCAGTAAATTATCAGTTCGCGTGGAGCCATGCTTGATTAAAATGAAAATGGAGGTCTCTGTCCAGTTTGTAGTTTTGCAAGTGTTACTTGTCCACTTCAAATTTTGCAGTGGATTTTATGACGATGATGATGACGACGGAGATTCTTTGGTATGAATTATATTCTACAGTTTCTCTCATTCTCGCTCGTACTACTGTTACTTTTTACTTTTTTTTAGTTGGTAGTCCTATCGTGTGATGACTATTTTGTATTTGAACTCATTCCCACAGAATAGCTTTGGATTCTTTAAACCGTTTGATCATGGCATTAAGAATTGTCAAATGAATCCATATATTTGCAGCATTTTGTGTGGATCGGCAAATCCTGAATGTGACATGGAAGGTATATCATATATATTGCCCTTATATTGGATTTCCAATAATTATATTTTCTTTTGTGCCTTAAAAATCGATCTGATACTACTTTTATCTCTATGAATTGTGAATGAATCATAATATGTAAGAAAATGAACGCCAAACCGTTTTTTCTTCTTCATTATAACTCAATAGTATATATTATATACATATGAACATTTTAATGTTTCAGGACAGTGTAATTGTTTGCATCATCCATCTAGTGATCACGATTGCAAAAGTCCTAATTTTTTTGAAGACATCAAATGTAGCTCAGCTTTGTGTAGGAGAAAAAATTCTAATGCTTATGTTTGTAAATGGAATGATGAAAAATTCTGTGTTTGTGCTCTAGCTCCAAGATTAGATTTATGATTTATAATTTACAATAATTCTCTGAAAATGTAGCCATGTATGTTTGTAGTACTTAAATAGGTATGTTTCTAATTTCTAATATTGCATGATTTGAATAATATTTTTTGATTTTTGGAGACAACTGAGTTTATATTTTAGAACATTCCACACGAGTATCATTTTTTATTTAGGTATATAGTATATATGTAAAAAATATTGCAGATCTATAATAGATCTACACACACAGTCAGTAATCAATCCATCCTTTCAATTTTTGAAGCACTGTACAATAAAAAGAGTATATATATAAAACAAGTATTTAAATTGTATCAAATATCAAACATCAAACGTAATTGAACATTGAACATAGTATATTGTTGTACTTGTAAAAAAAGTATGCAACTTCTTTTCAACTAGCGTAATAATTTTATACTAAATAAAACGACAAGTGTGTATAATATATTATGTATTCTTCCTATTATCTATAAACAATACAACTCTCCGTAAATCGCATGCACAAATTCATCCGAGCTTATGAATTACGAGTAATATTGTTTTCTACATAAATATCAAAATTACATAGGCCATTAAGTAAAAGCAAACACTGGAGGTGTAACACGATAAAACGATGAAGAACTAAAAAAGGTGTAACACTTTTATAAATTGTAATTGGTAATAGATATTAAATCATGTTTGCAACTTTTAAAAAATAAAATATAATGCCAACAAAACATTCTTGATTTAAACTTAAAGCTATTTATAATACATTCTCTGAATGTCTATTGACTTTTTTCTCATTTTACATTTCTTACACTCAGTAATACAAAAGTACTGTACCTATTTAATATTATTGTAAAGTATTGTTTTACAAAATTATAAAACTCCATATTAGATCTTCTATGTATATTATTTATTGTAACTTATAATTATTAAAAATATCTTTATTCTTCCTTAATCTTCCTTAAGTATCTTACTATATCGTACTAGTAAGTTAATTATTTGGCACTGACAAAATACAAAATACACACCTCAAGAAAAAGCACGAATTTTTCTTCTTTAATTTTGTTTTGTGTATTCGACTCAATTACTCACGGCTCACGACAAACACAGATTATACACTCAATAATTTTCTAAATAATTTCCTTCTTGTAATATCTCTGTAAATTCTAGACAAATGACGAGTATCATGTATTCTAGATTATACTTAGAAAATCCATGATTTTGGTAAAGAAATCTTTTCCTAATTCGAATCGCGAATACATTAAAGAGTAAATATAGCATGTCCTTTTTAGTATATTATATATACGCGATGTGTGAAACTTCACTGGATCTATTAATTGCTCATTACATACATACTTTATACTGCTTAATTTGTATTTGGGATTCAAAATTTAATAGAGAGATGAGATTTGTCAACCGCACTTTATCTTTTTTAGTGCTTTTCTTTATCCGAGCTAGAAATTCCTTAACACTTTATAATTACACACAGACACACTAGAATCTAGGCTTTTAAAGATGAGAATGGTGGAGTACAAGTATCTAAAAAAATTACGTCTAATATGTCTATACGGTTTAAGTACATGTTTCAGATTCAGTCCATAATATGTCTATCTTATATTATGTATAAAGCGTGAACAAAAATGAACAATTTAATGTTCACAATAGGCAACTGTCCATTTTCAATTTCCAAAATACAACGGTAAAAATATATTTCTAATAGTAATTAAATATTATAATAATATATTTTCTTTTACTAGTAAAGTATAACAAAAAGTTTGGTAGTACGAGACAGTGAGTATTGGATATTGGTATAATATATGTGTATACATACATTTAAATCGAGATTTATGTACATGTAACAGTAAATTATACATAAAGCTAGAGTTTAAATACTTTGAGTTCAGACTGAAGTAACTGTAACTATTCTCGTCTTTTGTAAAATATCCTCATTAGAATTGGTGAGACCATTATGATTCTCTACAGTCCATGGATGACCGTTTGTATTTGAATAGGCTAGAATACTCTTGTGATTTGCTCTCGGAGGAATCGGTGGTTTAGGAGGTTTGACTTTAGACTTTTGACTTTCACTAGTGACAAGATGACCCTCCGAAAAGTGGTTGGTTTGTAAAACCCATTCTTTGAATAGAGAGATGACGACAAGAAAATAAACGTGGAGCATGGTAGTTGCAAAGAGGGGCAGAGTAGCCAAGAATTTGATTCCTTGGCAGCATATCAAAATGATGATGATAACACAGGACATGATGAAAATTAGATTGAAGATGAGGGACCATTGAAGAAATCTTGAACTTTTCTGAAAATCAAAAAATAAGAATAATTTTGCTATTATTTTGCTTTACACATACATCCGAATATTTTATCGTTTATTTGTATGTATATAGTAGAAAGAGTATAAATTATAAATACCAATGAAAATGCTGATAAAACATGTAAAAGTATCCTTTTTATTGATTTTAAAAATGTAATTCCTACCTTTATAATAGCAATGAAGACACAAATTCCAGACAATACTGGAAAACAAGCTGGTAAAAATGATCCATAGTAAATATTTTGTAATGAATCCATTGAATAAGTAATTTGTATATTTTCCAAAAACTCTTGTCCATTAGCTCGATATAAAGCCGCATCATAGTCTCTTGAAGTACTATCCGATGCAAGGAAAATGAAAACGGTCCAGTATAGTCCAAGAACAGATACAGGTCCGGTTATCTAAAAATTAATAGCAACAATTCATTTATTGTTTTGGTGTCGTAATTTTTGAACATTGAGTATTATAATTTTATCCTTCACAATAATTATTGTTAATAAAATAAATTTAGCATTGAAGAAAAACATCACAGGGGTAAAATTTTATAAAAATTTGCCAAACTTTGTCAAATATCCAAACTTTTGAATTTCGAATTAAAGTTACATACTACATAAAATATGTACTTTAAATTCCGAAATCATTAAATTGAGTACGCCTCTCTGGCTACTCTCTACTCTCTACACATTGCACCATCATACGGTTATATCAAATTACAATTTGTCATAGTATTGATAAATACACGTGTACTTTGATTCATGATATTAGCCGGTTGAATGAATCATCTTCATGTTCACTCAACACTCAACACTGTATTTTTGAAGCTGTCATATAAACTTGCACAGACAATATTATTTGAATTTTGAATATTATATTTGAATATTGAATAGTTATTGATGTGCGTTACATACCAATTTGAGGAATCCAACTGCAAGTGCTCCTAACGTCGGAGAAAAACACGGGCACGCATTACTTCCACCGTGCATTTTATTTTATTTTAATTTGTCTTGACAGGAATTCTTTTTTTTCAAAAATTTGTAGTAGGGAACAGATGAAGATTTTCCACTTGTAACTTTATTTCTTCATTAGTACAATTTTGAAAACTCTAATCCGTGAATGACTAAATGAAACTCATGTGTATGTGTGTGTGTGTGTGTGAGTAATTTTTTGTACCGGTTCAATGTCCATTCTATCCCATCTGCTATGAATTCACGATGTGAACATTGAATGGCATGTTTCAAGTTTCAATCTTGACCACAACAATTATATTATTATTATTATTCAAGATAATCAAAACCCGTGAGAAATAATAATCTGTCTGTTTTTGTTATTGTATATTCAGCCATTTTACACTTACAATTTTTCACTCTGTCTATCTATCCGTCTTTCTACATGTTTGTGTATGAGTATGAGTAGTTCCGCTGTCACAGCATAACACTCTGTTGTTTTTAAACGTGTGTGAAGCTTGTACACTATACACTACACAGTATATTGAGCATACAGCTTTCAGTACAGTATGTGTAATGTGTAGTGTGTATTTAAAATCTAAAGGAAGGAAGTGTATTTTGATTTCTAGTTGGGAAAAAATACAGAGGAAACAAAACTACGCACAGACGAATGTATACTCAGAACTCAAAACTCAAAACTCAAAAAAGAGAGAATAGAAGAAGATAGACGAAAAATATCTACGAATAGAGTCTGTCTGTATTCGTTAACATTATATTGTAATATAGCTATATTTACAGAGAACACAGGCAACTCATGCACCACGATGAACGATGTATGCTGGTATTTCATAGAGAGGTATATGTATAATACTTATGCAGTATATTGGAATGGAGGGATAAATGTCATGAGAATGTGGTATGTATACTTACTTACTCGATATTCCAACTTCCAACAATGCTAATGTTCCATGTTGAAACCCTTATATATCCATATTATGTATATCTAACATATCTACATGAGATTTATCATGCATAGGTAAGAGATATGCACATCATGTATTATACATATCCACTATCCACGCTTTAATAAGTACAACCTGAAGTTCAGTTCAAGTTTCACCCTCTTCCAAACTCCAAACTCTCCACACTCTCAGTTCCCAGCTCAGTTGTTATTGTATAATAAACCGGCCCGCCGTCGTCGTTCTCATGTTGAATGCTGAATATCTTTCATACTAGTACACTACATTCTCTATACTCTATACTGGTTACGGGCAGTATACACACGCCATAGACAACGCATCTAAAAGGATGATAATAATAATACTAACAGAGCCAAGAAAAAAGTTTTTTTTGCTATGTTAGTCATGAAATACACAGAGTGTTACTTAAACTTCAATGTACACTTAGCTTTATAATATTATTATATAAATACTACACAGACACACACATACGTACTCATGTACATTGTACATTGTACATGATTCTTGATTTAAGCAACCCTTTTGCTGTCTTATACTATCCACGGATATTTTATCTATTTCATGTATTTTCTATATTTACGGACTTGTGTCGAGAGTCGAGAGTCGAGAGGTATATTATATTATATATGCGTGTAAAATTGAAAGCTCGGGATTTATTTACTAGTACAAGAGACAAGATACGAGATCATCCCGATAATCTAATACAAAAACATGTACCAATGTAGTCAATGTCTAGCATCGTGTACCTTTTATGACTTTATTTTAACTATCCGAGTGTGTTTGCACACCTCATATTATGTGTTATATTTTATTATGTATTATTATGCATCGAAAGTTGAAATGATGTAGAAAAAAAAAGTATCTATATAACTTGAGGCTAAAGAAGACAAACTTTTCACATTCAATATGATTTGTTTGACGTTGGGATTTTTCTTTTTTTCTTTTTTTTACGTATCCTGTACTTTACTCGACTCTACAGCTTACAGCTACAGAGTAAAGTGTACAAAGAGTCTAAAGAGTGTTTATTGTGAATTTCATTAGTGATGCATGTACTTGTAATTTATAATGTATAAAGTATATTGTACAATAAGTGAGAATTTACACAATGTTCAGCAAAAGTAGTAAAAAAAAATAAATAAATATTAGACTGCATTATCTTTTACATTGTACCGAAAATAAAGAGAAAGATAAGAGAGGGGTCGATGGTGCATGTTGATAATAAATAGGTAATAGTTTTTGAACAAAAGTCTCAATACTCTTCAATTCTGATGAGAACAAAGTGGAGATGAAACGAACAAACTTTCTATGTACAAAATGTTCCATGTATACTGTACAAATCCTCGTAAATAATGCTTCAAAGTATCTTCAACGGATCATTATTCAGTACACATTACGCATATATAAGCTACAGGTTGCTATACTTTTGAAATATGTACAGAGAAATTTTTAACAATCTCTTAGAATCAAATATAGAAAAGGAAAAGTGACAGAAATAAAAAAGAGTTTTATTTACTACTAATAATAGTAAATAGGAGGTACAAGTTAGCACTAGAGAAAATATAAAATCAAGTATCAAATAGGTAATTAGAACGGAAATGACACTTTCAGAGAGTGTTAAATTCTATCCCTACTCTGTGATTTGTTATACCATGACTTGTGTATTGTGTATACACAATACACACAATGTATGCACAATGTATAAGTATGTGATGACAATGAAAATGAAAGAATAGTACTAGATAAGTATTTTTGTAAAGAACATGTTAACGAAACTTTTTGTGCTAATGACCTATGGGATTAATAGAGTTTCTAAAACAGGAAAAAATAAGATGGATGCATCTCTAATGAATATTATGTACTAGAGGAACTTGGTAAAATCCAGTAGACAATGTGCATTATGACGGTAAATTTGTCATTGAACATTGAACAGGTATTATCATCATTTGCTGTTTGCAGTCAATATTTCTCGGAAACGCCTATACGTTATAAAGCTAGTTGTTAGTTGTAATTATAAACACCGTACCGTCGTCTGTCATTTATCTGTTCTATTGGAGTAAAAAAAGTTACACGCATAACTTCACAACTTTGAAAACACAACACACGAGTGAGCTTCCTTTTGTCAGATAGAGAACAAGAGAGAGAGAGAGAGAGAGAGAGAGAGAGAGAGAGAGAGAGATGTA
>JABASP010004270.1:0-10698 GCA_019776565.1 Sminthurinus signatus
GAGATGGAGAACATTACAGGAATTTTCCATGTAGTAAGTTTTAAATAAATGTGTCTTTTGTTACAGTTTACAGTTAGTTGTGATGTTCTACTTCATGGTATTTCTTGGCTGAAAGTTGTCACTCAAAATTCAAAAGTTGTGAAAGGATGAAAAAACTAGAAGAACTCAACCATGGATCAGAGAGGATCAGAGAAATTCTTATAACCTGACAACCCAAAACAGACAACCAGACCTTCACGTTTTGCTTTTCTTTTCCCTCTTTGTGTCTCCATTAAACAATGTGACAATAACCGCAAGTTATACGATATAAATATCAAGAATTCATTCTGAAATTTACTTTTCTAACGTCTCACGAGTCATGAATTTAGTTATTTAAGTTTATACTCGAGATACAGAGATACTAGATTCTAGATTCTACAATAGAATCTAGATTCAGCCAGGTTTAAATCTGTAGTTTTTCTTAATTCTCAAGATATTAAACCCCTTTACGGTCTATGTACAATGTAAATTTCCTCATATTCGGTTTTAGAGTTTAGAGACGTATCATAGATGATGTATAATGTATAATATCTGTATATTATGTAGATGACTGTTTCTACTCAGATTTCTGTACATCTATCTACACTATCTACCATCTAGTACCCTCCTATATTTTCTTTTTTTCTATCTCGCACACATTTACAAATTTTGTACGACAAAAATAACTCTGGTGTTTTTGCAACATTTTGCCTATGGTACGGAACGAAAGGAAGGGATTTTCTCACAACGTTAGCCATTTCAAGGAGGAGTACAGGCTACAGACGGTAGAACATTTTCTTACAAACCAATGTAATAGATTTGTGCATCATGTGTCTTGCCTCTGGTCTTCCATGTACTGAAAAATCTTTATGTAATGCACAGTTTCGCATGTTAGCATATGCATCTAAAATCTACAGTATGCATGTAGAATGTAGATTGTAGATTGTCTTTTTTCGTGTATTGTTTTATGTTTTATTTGTCATGATCTGTTGCTGTGTAAAAATGAAACGGAGAGTAAAGGAAAATGTGTAAAATGTAAGCGTTTAACGATTGAAATTGTTGAAACTGGCGGAAATTCGATTATATGATAAGATTTCGTAAATCGTTGAACAAGTATTGTATTTTGTGTTCAATATTCACGCACTTACAAAAGAAGCCAAAATTGTTGGTTTAACATTTAAAAGTGAAAGACAGAGAGAAAAACGTCTATTAGACGACAAGAAATTATGAAAATCAACATTATTCAACAGAGTAGTAATGATCCTTGTTATTTTACAGATAGATATATATGTATATGTATAAATTATACATGTATGCACGTATAGATGCAGTTTTACATCCATATTTTAGTTTCATCACAAGACTTAAGAAGCTTTTACAACTGCAAAATACAAATATAAAGCATACGGAATACGGAATGAAGATTGTAAAATAATACTGACGATGATGATGATGGGATGTGTCTTTTCTGCTCTGCTTGAATGAGGATTAGCATTATATTATTATTGTATTTTTCTAGAGATGTATCTTTACAGGAGCAGTACACGCATGGATAAAAATGAATACATAAATAATACCTATGGTAAGAGCTTATAGACGAAGGTCAGAGGTCATATTTCATGAACTGACAAGATTTCATTTTCATGCCTACAAAAAAATACAAACATAGATTAAAACCAATCTACTTGTACATTCTACATGCATGTTATGTTAATTGTAAATTCCGATGTAAAGATATGCTTCCTTCAACTAACACTGCCAATTTACAATTCACAGGAACACAGATGATGAAAAGTTGTGGTATCTCAATCTGAAATCTGGAGTCTGGAATTTTCTTGTTATTATATGATCTGTGCTTTGGTAATCTGAAATCTGAAAGCAATGGATACACGTCTACATTACTACATATTCATCAAGCCGCAAAAATAAATCAATGCAGAGTTGTAGTTGTAGTAGTACAAGCGTATTACTTTAATTATTTATGTTCTATAAGTATAGACTTTGAATTTGAATAGTTGGTATGGAGTATGAGGTATGGACTATTGAAATGAGGAAGAAAAATCTATAAAATCTAGAGACTAGAGACTTACGTAGATATAATAGAGACTCGGATATTCTTTTAAAAATTAATAGAACTGTCATAAAAATGAGAAAATTCATAATTACTCTCGAAATACGAGAGATGAGAGGAAAGTGATCTTGTATCTAGTATCTAGTACAGTGTAGACTGTAGAGTATTAGCTACTATAAAATGATGTCATCAGCAACCAGAGTTTATGATTGAAACTCAAGTATGAAGTATAAAACATCTAATATCTAATATCTAAAATTCTTTCTTCCATGAATGTTCTTCCATCTCCCACAAGTTTTTTGTCATTGTCATTACCATTACTATTAATGTCACTTGATGATATAAAATCTTGTACATATAGATAAACTACACAAAATATACAAGATACAAGATACTTTCCCTGTTGTGCATTGTGCACGTTGCATGCATTACATGTATCATACATCATACATCTACTCTCTACTTTTTCACATGATATAGATTATTAATTATTATAGATTATAGACAACATTAAACAGCTGGTGGTTGGTGGTACATAAATAAAAGTATGTATGCTACATATTATATGCTGTGTGGGAAGAATATATGAATACAAATTTAGTTTTTTCCATACTATTCCAAAATCTCACTCTTCTTCTCCATCAATATGCACATATCATGTATACTGTATATAATATATACTTGACTATCAAAGAAAAAGCAAAAATGATGTATAAATATTATTATTAAATATGTTTATATTTATTCATCACACTTTATACTTTATACATGAGATGTATAATTTACATAAAAAAGCATAAACTTGGTGATATACATTTAAGTAAGGAAACCACAGACCAAAGTTGTAAGTTGTGAGACAACAACAAAAAGAAGGAGAGGAAGATAATCCAAATCCAAAATCCAACGACATAATTTTTAGAATCCACACATTAGCTTTTCTATTGGTTACATGTTACATGTAGGATATAACTAACATTCAGCATCCAGGATCCCGAGCTATGTAATAATATATAATATGTGTACTCATGTACAACATGCTGTTAAAATTTTAACTATTTGTTGTACATTATAAATTGTACAGAGTACAGACACATGTAATAACAATATAATGTAATATAAATATATTAATATGCATGTGTGTGATAAACGTGTAGCGTGTAGCACAAAATACATATTATTATGTGTGCAGTGTGTAGTCTGTACGGTATGTACTATATACTATATACCTATTTTATAAAAGTGTTGGTGTTTCAAAGCTATTATAATAATATTGCGTAGTTTTCACATTTAACTAATATCAAATATCTAGTGTTTACTGGATGCTGTGCTTAGTACTGAGCTGAGCTGTACTGTGTTGTATGTATTATTTAAAAGAGTCACTAGTTGCTTTGCAGCATGCTGAATGCTGAATGCGAAGTAATGTACCGTCTACATTCTACATATGTACAGAGTACAAACATACATGCACCACGTTATATTATGTTATGTTATGTTAAGCCAAGTTATAATAATATAATGTTATGGTAAGTTGTTGAATATTAAGCTAACAGCAAATAGCAAGTACATATTATGTATTTTACATCGCGTCTGTCTGAGTGTGTGAGTGTGTATGTGTGTGTGTGTGTGTCAGCATACATTCTCATTTATAATCTACTAGTAGATTATGTACGTTGCATGCAGAGTGTAGAGTGTAATGTGTAGTATCTAGTATCTAGTTTGAAGTTGCATACATTGGATTGGAATATTATGTAGTTTAACTATAGAGTGGCGATACTCTTTTCAGTCTATCATCAGTCATTCATTGAAGAGGAACATCAGTTACTTGAGTCTGTAATATCATCACATTTTTTCTCTTCTTCTTCTCTCTCTCTCTCCCTCACAGACACACACACACACTCAGTCAGTCAGTAGTATGTACATTTACATATTTAATACATAATATAAATATAAATAAAATATTATACCTCCTCTCTCATTTATTTATCACATTAGAAATAAAAAGGGTGAGTGAGTGAGCGAGTGAATGAGTGAAGAGAGGATTGAAATATATTTAAATACTAAACACTAAACACTAAATTTTCCTTCGGCTTGCTTTTCTTTCTATATTCTATACTACATGGACTATTCCTCATATCTACTATCTACTATCTAACTACAAACTACAGTCGACAGTCTAAAACCTACACACTGTGGTGTATTATTATTCTACTACTACTGTGAACTTGCTAGTAAAACCGTGATAGTGATATCTGTATCTCGTAGATATATCTCATATTATGTTGTAGATTTGTGCCCTGTCCTCTTCACTAATAATAACATATTATATTATTTTTATATTTAGATTTATTGACTGACTCTAAAAAAAAAACTACACTCTAAACTCTGATTCCTAGAAATATCAGTAGTTGTGATGTCTACACTAAACCGTGTAGAGTGTGAACTTTGAAAACTGAAAGCTTGTGAATTGTGAATTATTTTTTTGCTTGAGGTGACGAGTGTTGAGTGTTGAGTTCTTTGGTATTTACCTATATATTTATACAACTGTGTAACGTGTGTAAATATCGTGCATTCATTAGGTCAGTCAGTATCAAGTACCAGTACCAAGTATCTTCTCCATGTAATATATAAATCAAATATACAAATATCTGCGAATAGTTTTTGGTTCCAAATTTATTCTTCTCCAAACTTCATTGTCTCTGGTCTGGTCTGGTCGCTGTCACGTGGATCTTTTCTGTACGGCTTCGCAACTAAAAACTAAAAGAGTACTACACAAATTATTATTTGCTGGTATTCATTTTCTGTGCGGCTTCTATCTTCCATCGTATTCGTCAGCCCCACTTGATCATTATCATTATCATCTTTTCTTGATCTTGTCTTCGTTGGTGGTTCTAATTCTAATTCTAATAATTCTGTCATCGTCCTCACTGACAACTGTTCTTTGTCAGTCCTCATGTATGTGTGAGCGAGAAAGATAAGCAAAAAAAAACATCTTCTGACATCAGTTCAACAACCCACAAGTGACACCTGCCTGTCAATTGTCAATTGCAAATTGACAATCTTCAATAACTAGTAAATAACAGACGATGTTGATCTTTCAATATTTTTATTTTTTGTGTGTAAAGTTGTGATCTCTTTTTGTGATTAATCGAAAGCCTAAAGCCTAAAACGACCGGAATTATATCTACATGATCTTTTGTACGTCTACATTCTTCTGTCACTGCTAAAAATTAAAACAAAAACAAAACAAGGCCAGTAGATACGGATTTAGGTGCTTTTGGTGTGTTCAAGTTACTGGAAAAGCACAAGATACAAGATATACTGTGTTTTGTGCCTTGTGCCTAACAGTCAAATGGAATGAAAAGGTGCTATTACATTGATAAATAATGCTACAAAAAGTTATAACTAGTGTATAAGTTTAAAGTCAAAATCCTGAATCTATTTGTACAAGTGTAGTACTGCACGGGAGATTAGTGAATATTTCCAATTTCCAGTTTCCGGTTGTGTAACCTAAAGAAAAGAAAAGTGACAGATCAGTAAAAATATAGAGGTGCAATAATCACAACGTGTATCGAAAATCGAAATTTTATCATGTGACAATTTGATTTCAGAAATTTCACCCTTCATTTTTCTGTAGTATGTGATTTTGTGACCAAAAATACAATAATTGAAGATAAAAATTTTCCAAAAGGTGCTTTACTCTATAGTTTTAAAAATCAAACATAAGTAATTAAAAACAAAACTCTGTACAGGAGAGAAAAGGTTAAATTGAAAAATTGAAACAACGGAGAAGATATTTGAATCCGAGTGTGACAAATTTCCTCCACTAAAACGACGAAAAATGAGTTCGAAACTGATTGAAGAGTTGCAAGCAGAAATCTCTTTCCGAGATAAAATCATTCGGAAACTCGAGTTGAGGATCTTGGACAAAGAAGAGGAAATCCTTCAGTTGCGATCCGATTTGGACAAGGTAAAAAAACCAACAACAATAAAAAAAAAACAAAAGGGAATGTATCATGTAGAATATTAAGAACATGTTTTAAAAGCTGTCATTAGTTTACACTTTTAATACTCAAGAATTATTATCAGACTAAGGACTAAGTAGTAGTAGTAGAAGTTGATAAAATATCGTTTACTTTGTGTGTGTAGTGTGTACACCATTTTTCAATTGTTCCACACATTATGAATTTTACAAATAAATAAGTCATTTCACATTTCATACAAGCAAGAAATCACGAACAAATGCCTATCTATTTACTATCTACGAGGATAACGTGTAGCTGGGAAATCCCAACGTGACAGTTTTTTTCTGTCAGGTTTTATTCCTCATTGTACAATGTACATAGTACATTGTACATAATACTTTAAACGTCTAGTGAATGCAAACAAACTGGCATTATGAATTATGAATCATTATGGATTAAGTATGAATTTGAATTTTGAAAACTACAAAATATTAATATATAGTGGTATAAAATTCAGAAAGAAGTGAACAGAACATGTAATTGGAGGAAAATACCTAAATAATCTATATTTGTGCTAAGCACATGGGCAGCAAACAACTTCAAACTTCACTGTACACTGCACACTGACACTGCAAAAAATCATTTCCTACAGCAATTTATATCATTAGGTGAATCCGCATCACATGTTTATTGTTCATGCTAGAATAGTAGAATACATCTTAGAAAGCTAGAAGAAAAAATGATCATCATCATTCTTAATTTTAAACAAGTCAAGGTCATTTAGTTTCCCTTTTATCATAAACAGTGGCGTGGATTGTGGATTTTTGAATACACCGTGCACAGTGTAGACACTCTTACATTTAGCTGTACATTTGTGTGTAAAAATATAGGGTGTTCAGTTTTTAGTACAATACCATACAAAGTATGAGGTTTTAAAATGACTTAATCATAAATAAGGTAAAAGAAGGAGGAAAAGACGTACAAATTCATTTACAACTCTGAACATGTTCCTTGGATGTTCCTTCTTGTTGTCTATCAGCATAACTAAACATATACTTTTATATAATAATATATTTATTGCTTATTGAGATTTGAGACTATTAAAATATAAGAATGAATTCACCTCGTTCAAATTATACGGGTTGTACTGTACAAGTTTTATTTTTGTACATACAGAGGCTATATAGTCTAGAGAGTGCAAGTAAAACAACAATAGTGTGCTAAAGATTCCTCGCAAGAATAATAATATCATTCGACAATCCAATCAATACAAAATCCCTGAAAGAAATATGGAACAAAGTAGACAGTTGACAGTTACAGCTTTTTGCTGTTATTGTTCCACTATTCCATAGTTTTCTGACTTTTGATTTCGGCACAGATAAAAAGAATGAGATATTTCTTTATTCTTTATAATTCTATTATACAAAATGTATTACTTATGGAATATGAAATATGAAATAGAGTACTCGTAATCTCTGTCAAATTATGCAAATAATTTGAAACTGATTCACTGTCGTATGTCGTACTACTTGTATTTTGCTCCTTGTATTTATTATTATTCCTGTCTTCCATGTCGTTCACTATCAACTCAGTATCAATATAAATATAAGCATAAATATCTATCATCTTCATTCTAGTTCAGAAATCATTAAAAGATTGATTCCAATAAAAAAATTCATCTTGAAAATACACACATGAGATATTATACTGCTAAATCTTTTTACTCATTATCAAACGGATTCTTTTTATTCCGAGCCAGCTACCATGTGTAATGTGTAATGTATGATGTAAAAAAGGTATTGTCCAGAAATAAAATGCACATTCAAATACAAGATACAAGTCAAGTACTGTGGAATGTACAATTTAGAAAACAGAATATACAATATAGAATATAGAATACAGAATACAGGGTTTCTTCTCTGTCAATGTAGCTTTATTACCATTGCCATTACCATTTTTAAGTAGTATGGATAATAGAGTATGTACAACGTACATTGTGTATCCACACAAAGTACAAAGTAACATTTTTGCTATTGATACTCAAAATGAATAGAGTCTAGAGACGAGGGATTCTCTGTGCTTGTTCAAGGTTAACGACTCGATCCTCGATTCTCGACTCTCGACTCTCAACTCTCAGTTCTCGACTTAACTCTTTTTCAATCCTCTCTGTCTCTTTGCAAATCCTAATATAATCGTTTTATTCAGGCGTACATTTCAATTGTATCTTGTATCGTACATCGTACATCGTACGCTAGAGAAGAAAGAAAGAAGAGGCCAAATCATTTGTTGTGTACTGTACTTGTATTTTGTATTACACAATACACAATGTTCACTGTGCAGATTTTACATTTTACTGTTTACTGTTTACTACATTCTACATTCATCGTAGTTCGCAATTCTTAAAGTAGTAGGAGTAAAAATCTCAACTACTACAAAAACAACAAAAATAATATTCACATATACACATGTTTATTGTATTTTATACTACACTTTTTATAATATCAATAAATATCAAATATCAATACCAGTATTTAAAAAAGTAAAATGTTAAACCAATTTTGTTCTTTTTGCCTCATTTTTCACTATGTTTTGATTTTTGATTATGTCCATCCAGGACAAAATTTGGAATAAAGTAAGCAATTTGTATGACAAAAAAGATAACAGCTGTTTCATTACACCCAAAACAAAATCCAAATAAATATTTAAAATGAAGAATAATAATTTATAATTAGTGTCGAATATTTATAGGGAATTTTATTGTATCTTGTACATTTTGCTAGATGATAATTGATAATATGTTGTACTATGTACTATGTATATATCATTGTAGATAGATTTGTAGATTGTTTATACTTTAGTTCACACGTCAGGCTGTAGCACAAAAAAATTGGAGAACAAAGAGGACTGTGAATTGTGAATCAGTTTGTGGACTATAAACTATAATTCATGGTAAATATGCATTGTATATTGTATTTAAAAAGTGTAAACAGTAAACAGTAAACATACAAGAGACATCTACAATCTACATACGCCGTACTCCATACTCTATACTCTATACACAGTACACATATTGTTTAATTTATATTGTACGATGGTATGTGAGCTTCACCAACAAAAATCAAATCAAAGGGAAACAAGGTGAAATTTCTATATCACCAATCCAAACCAATCCAATCCACAAACACAGCTAACTAACTAAACTATAATACATCACTAGCTATAGACAGAATACAAAACATGTACAAACGACAAATAAATAGTAAATGAAACCCAACAAGCAACAACAAAACAATCGAAAATCGAGTTGAGAGTTAAGAGTTAAGCACATTTAACTTACATTACAATCTATATACAAGTTGCATTCACAATTCGCACATCACACTCTGTTCACTGTTCACTGTTCACTCTTTAATTTTTAATGTTTACTGTTCCTGTTGTCTTTGTGCTAAAAATCTACCTATGAACTTTTGAGAGCTTGATACTTGATAGTTGATACTTGATAGTTGATACTTGATAGTTGATACTTGATAAATATTATGAGATGCAGATATTGACGCCAAGTGTTTGTTAGTATATTCTGTATTGTATAGTTGTTTTTTGTTTTGGCTTGTCCATATGTACTGACTACTGACACAGTACTACTGTGTATCGTGTATTATGTATGATGAATGATAATATCATTGTTCTGATCCATATTGTAATATGCTATAGCTATCTGTGAGTCATATTTTATTGTCATATAACATGTACATTGCACAATGTACTCTTGTTTACAATTCAAAATTTACTTACAACTTACAACGTATCACCTCAACTTTAAAATATTAGTATTATTATTATTATTTTGTTATTTATTGTGTCATTAGCTACAAGTTAAAATTGAGATTTAGCCTCCTGCTGATTAAACATTAAACACATCTCTTTCCTCTTCTCTTCGCTCTTTGTTCTTTGGGATTCAAATAAAAGTCAGACTTGACCACTCTCATGTACAATGTACATTGTATATTGTATAGTCATCTATGCAAATTGCAAATGAATTGGATTAGAATGAGATCTACAATCTACATGCACAAAATATTATATACTCTTGCCACTTTTGTCATTTGAAATTGTTGTTTTGATCAAAACAGTCTCAAGAAAATGAAATGCCCTTTAGAAGTTACATATTATACGTTATAAGTCATAAGTAATAATTTCCATTCATGAGGTAAAGGAATCAAATATCAACTATCAAATACCAATCTTTTAATTTATCAGTGCACCAATTTTCTCTTCCATTGTGACATTTTTATGATTCAGAGCATTTGCAAAAAAAAAATGAATAAATACACAGTAGTAAAAAATCAAGTAGGAGTAACGGTAAAGAGTAGACAGTAAATACTGAATAGTTGCACTCACATTAAAAATGAATTTGATTTTGATTTTGAATTTTGACTTGACATGACAGTGTAATTAATATGTGCAGTAATAGGTAATAGGTTATACGCCGTGTCTTGTGTCTTGTATCTTGTATCGTATCATTGTTCATAGTTCATAGTCACGCCATTCAGTGCCGGTCTTTGGTTTTCGGCGCCCCACGCAGAATCTACGCAAGAAAAATTAGCGCCCCACGCAAAACAATATGGCGGCGCAAATTTCAGATTTTGG
>JABASP010004271.1:0-10689 GCA_019776565.1 Sminthurinus signatus
AGGAAAGAGGTTTCATTACTCATAAGTAAGTCTAAAAGTACATCTCTATCTTCAGATACAGTTCTAGCAAATGCTATAAATGTCACAACCGGATGAAGTGTCGTATAAAAATAGGGAGGAGTAGGTATTTTAAGTCCATGGAATCCAGTAAAAGTATCTAAAGCACAAAGCATTCCCTCAACTAATGCATCATCTTGATCTGAGAATAATTTAACCATCCATTCACCAAGTGGAGTTGCTGGATGAAATGGTAACAGAGATTTTACGAAAGCATCCACTTGTTGAAAAACTTCTCGTATTGATCGTTCTATAATAACCATATCATTTCCATCTGAATCTGAACTATTTGATGCAGAATCATCACTGTCCGATTCTGCTCTTGTCTCTTTTACTGTGACAGCTACACTTTTCAATACAACCAATACAATTTTTTGAAGTAATGGACGATCACCAATTGAATCTTCATCAAAATAATAATTTTCATCCAGTCTTAAATGAGAAGATGTTGGTGATGGTCCAATGTATATTGTTGAATGAATATAATGAGGAGGAGGAGGAGATTTGGAAGTGGAGGATGAAGAAGTTTTTATAAGTTTTGAGGGTCCAGGATTACTATTGCTACTACTACTACTACAACTAATTGTTCTTATCAGCCCTTTGGTATCAATATTATTACTGCTAGTACTACTGTTACTATCACTAATATTAGATTTAAAATCACAATTTCTAACTGTATTTTTATTAGAATTAGAGGAAACTACTACTAATTTTTTAAATGTATTTGGTATCATATTGGTACTTGTTGATTTGTTCAAACTATAACTTAATGAAGAGGAGGATGAGGTAGAATTATTAAAATACGATGATGTTGATGTTGATGATGATGATGATGACGTTGAAGGTTTTAAATGGTAGTTGGCTAACATTGAAGTAGTTTGTTGTTGTTGTTGTTGTTCACTCTCCCACTCCCAATCAACAGCTCCAATAGAACATCCACCAAAACCCGTAAAACTCCGACTGTAAGGTGCATTGTTAAGGAACTGTCGATTTTTCACACAACGAATAATTAAATGTGCTAAATTACATGGTTCATCTGCCAACTCATCCTAAATAAATAAAAAAATAAATAAATAAAATAAAACATTACATTTATTTAAATAATTCTACAAATTCTATTTTTAAATATAATATTATATGTATATATATATAAAACATATTTGTTATGTTATTTTATTCAAATCATCAGCCACTTTGACATACCTGAAGTGAGAGAGTGCTTCCATAACACAAAATTTCAGAAAATACATCCAAAATTTTCTTCCAAATTACAGATGGTATTGATGCATTCAAATGAGGGACAAAATGTTCTAATTGCATATGAAAATGTTTTGTGTCCACAACACTTAAATTAGCTTTTACAGAAATAACACTCTGCCACAATGAAAGAAAAGTTAGGATAGCCGCTTCATTTTTACTCTCATAAATAGTTAATAAATGATGGAATTTAGAAAGAAGTCTTGACCACCACATTTCTAAAGCTTTAACACACATATTTTTCACTTCAGTTTCAATTTCTGTATCAACTTCAATTTTAATACAATTTCTTCGTCTTTGTAGTGGTAATGGGTGTTGTTGTTGTTGCTGCTGTAACTCATTAATATTGTCAATTTCACTATTTTTACTATTATTTCCATTTTGTTGTAGTAGTTGTTGTTGTTGTTGTTGAGGTTGTTGTAAACCCAATGGATGTTCCTCAATTTCTTTGTACTGAACTACACCACGAATAACATCAAGTGTTTGACTTAATTTCATTGGATTTGATCCACCATCAATAAATACACTATTGAATAAATCATTAAAAATTTCATCCAAATTTGGTAATTTTGTCCATAGAAGAAATGAAGTGAGACATTTGGTAGTAGCATATCCAATAAATTTGTCCAAAGAATTTAAAGATTCCAATAAAAGTTCCCAAATTCTTTCATCAGTTGATACACCTGTAGCCATGTCCAATATTTTTGGACAAATAAAACCCATTCCATGTTGACCAAGTGCTGTGTCACTCAATAAATTAATTGTACTTATAAATTCTAATGTGTAGTATTGAGGACAATCCAGAGAAGATGATGAGGATGATGTTTTGGATGAAGTTAAAATTGGTCGTTGAAGTTCAATTGTTTCTACATTACATAGACAACCAGTTAATAATTTTTCTTGTAAACATCCCAAATTTCCACTCCATCTGACCCAATCTTCTCGAGATGGGACATCAGCCAAAAGTTTTGGCCTTTTAAATGCTGGTTCTTCCATTTTCTAATTATATTTTGAACTATATAAACAAAAATAAAATAAAGAAAGAAATCACATATTATTATATACATTTTGTTTCAAAAAAAATATCAAACTATATTTGTATCAAAAATCAAAACTCACAAATAAATAATAAATATATATTATATTTAATAAACATGTTTCTAAATTATATTCTATTAATTTAAATATATATTATAAATAAATATAAATATTATAAAACTTACAATTTGAAGCAAATGAGAGTATTCACCATCTCTCATTTGTTGTTAATAAGTACAGTATATATTTTTGGACATCAATCTTAATTTGCATTAAGAAATTCACCACATTTTTAAATACATAAATATGTATATATATTACTGTTATTTATTTGGTTGATTCTACATTTTTATAAAGATTCTGGAGAAAACAACCCTCCAGAATTTATTAATTATATTTCACATTTTATTTTATTTTAATAAATCCACTGCAAAATTAAGTCCAGAAAATAAAACAAGTGCACCTGTACACAGACACACACACACAAAAAAAAAAAAACAAAAAGTAAATTAAATAAAAAAAAAGATCAGAAAGTAAACTTTTCCATCGTAGTTTATATATATTATGATTAATTATTACTACACAAAATAACGAATTTTAATTTATAAAAATACACAGACACACATAATATAATTTGTAGTAAACAAATTATAACAAAATCTGATAAAAATAGACTTAGAACTATCTTAGAATTTTGGTGGCAGATGAGAAACTGTGTGTAGAAAAGGACGCTATATAGGTAAGAAGAGATCAAGTAGTAGTATCTCCTCTACAGGTATTTAGAAGAGATGATGTAGAATAAATGTAAAAAAGTGATCTAAGATATTATATCTGTGTGTAAAACATGTAAGTACATAAACTGATATTATGCATATACATATCAGTATATTGCCTACATAGAAGAGATCTCTCTGTGCACAGAAAAAATTCTTTGTGCCTTGCGGCATTTTACTCTCAATGTTGTCCAATTTCATAGAAGCGCTCCGTTGAACTGATGAAACTTTGATTTTATATTATACTTTGTACTTCAGAGGTTTATTAATCAAATTCTTGTCACTGATAAAAATAGAGGGAAAAGTGTAACAACAGGGATTATAATAATTTATAATAATTACTAATTTTGTCATACAACTGAGCAGAGAATCTCTGAAAAGTGAGTCGAAGAACGGAAAATTAAAGGTATAGCTTTTGTACAATGAACATACAACTGAAAAATCTGAATATTTCAATCAAAATTTTCAGAAAATTTCCAAAATTTTAAAGGAAAAGTTTTATTTTTGAACCCTTAAAAATATCCCATTTTCTTAGGAGAAAGGCACTTGTAATACTTTCAACTTTTGAGAAAATTTTGGGCGTATAATTTTTTCAAAATCTTTTTCAAAGTTTTTCAGTCCTGTACATTGTAGTTGTGGTAAATAAATAATCTGTTTAATCTGAACAGTTTTTAAAAAAATATTGTAATCAAAGTGTACATATACACATATTTTATTATCTTGTCAAAGATCTTTTTACATTGTTCTTATTTTGCCCATTTTATGCATATTGTAACTAAAAGATTCATTCACAACAACCATGTAGAATCATATTACATTACAGTTTATAGACTAGTGTATATGATTTCAAGAGATGTAAAGTACATGAGTAATAAAATAATAATATTTTGATGGATTTTATTATGTGAAAATAACATTATCTCTACTTATACATTTTCATTCCTTTTTTTTCTCTACAACTTTTCGGCACATTTAGCTACATTGTTTTCCTTTATATATATTATTATACCTTTTTTTCTTAAAACATTTTTATGTGAAATTTATACACATGGTGTGTATAGTAAGTACATTGTATTCATCTTTCATTTCTACATAAATTTCTTGTAGCTGTCCCTTTTCATACAAAATTTTTTTTTGCATATTTGTACATATTTTGTTGTTGTTCATGTTCATCTTTTGTTCATCTCGCATAAATGCAGAATGCATGTATACAATATGTACTTATGTAAAAGTATGCATGATACTCATCAAGATATTGTACATACTTACATGATACATGTGATACAATGTATGTCCGTGCGATGAGTTTTCTTACATGGCTAGTTGTTAACAGATTAGAAAAAGACAAAGCATTGGAAAGGCGTGTAGACAGCTTCACAGTCCACAGCTCATTCCTTGCAGTGATCTCTTCCATATTGTATTGTTGTTACACACACACACACAGTACATGTACAAGTATGTAACGAGAAAAAAATGTAAAAAAAAAATGGTCAGAATAAGTTCATCCCAGTCCAAGAAAAAGAAGATGCACACACATAGTGGAAGAAGAAGAAGATGAAGGATAAGTAAGTAACGCTCAACAATCATGTTGTTCAATGCTCTCACATATTATGTGTAAATGCCTATAGTGGGATAATATCTACCACAGAATAAGCATACTATGTAATATATATACTTACAAGATACAAGACACAAGACACACTGGCTATTTTACCTGTAGGAGATTTTTTGAACATTCTACACATTATATAATATAATATGATCATGTATACTGTATGTATAAGTATGCACGAATTTCCAATGTCCATTTCTCAACCTGGTCGGGCAAGTTTTTATGCCTTTTTATCTTTTTCCATATCAAACTAGCAAGTCTCTTTGAATCTTTTTCTCTCTCTCTCTCTCACTCTCTCTCTGAGTTTCATTTTCTGTATATTCCATGCATCAGTATTGTATTGCCATGTATTTATTTACTGTACACAGGAATATATGCTTCATCGTGTTTTACTGTTCATTTTCCATGAAGATATTTTCCATATTATTCTCCGTGTGTGTTTGTGTGTGTTGGTTGGAGAGAGGAGAGATTTTTCATGCATTGAATCTTGGATTTTGGATCTTGTATCAAAATGATAATGTACGCTTGCTCACACTACACACTACACACACAACACACAATATATATTATGAATATATAAAATAAAATATATAATATGTATACACATGATCTGACCATGTTTTTTTCCCTGTTTCCTCCTGTCTTCATGTTCTTCTTTTTCATCTTGTTGTAATCCCCCTTTTGTGAGTTTTTTTTTCTGATTTCACCTGTTGGTGTTGCATGGAGTTAGGAGGTTAGGTGTTGCATCCTCTCTCTCTCTCTTTCTTATGTTTTTTGGATTGTATTGGAGATTGGAAAGAAGTAAGTAAGAGAATGTGGTGGTATAAAGGAAGGAAGAAGGCAGGGAAGCAATATGGTCTTTTCAGCGTCCTTCATCTCGCTCATCTTTAATTTATACACAATGTTTATACTCCATACTCCATAATATACTCTCTATACTCTCTACACATTCAATATCCTCTCTCTCTCTCTCTCTCTCTATTAGTTCTTGCTCGCCTGTATATTTAAGTACAGATTTTCTCATTCTTCTCCACTACCTAGTGCCTGGACAGACTCTTGCCCTTGCTCTTCGAACTCTTCGCTTTTCTCCCCTTCATCTCAATTTTTTATTGTCCGTGTTTGTGTGTGCATGTGTGTGTGTGTGTCTGTTTTGTAGCGTGTGCATCTTCTTCTTTCTTGTTGTGTACTGGAAACTGGAAGTGCATGTAAAATAATAATAATAATAATAATAGTAGTAGGAAGAAGGATACTTGCATCACTTCGTGGTACATCACGGAATATTATATTATCATGGAATATATGACAAAATCAAAAGGAAACACTACATTCTCCATGTACATTACATGGCTTGAGTTGAGTTGAGTCGAGTTAAGTTATGAGTATGAGTAATATATGAATAGCTATCAAAAAAAAATCTATGCATTCTCATATGATCATGTATGATTTATACGCTTACTCTTTATTATTATAACGTACACAGTGCACTTTACATGTAACACGTACATCATCATTTATATATGTAGAAAGTAGAAATGCATCTGCTTGTTGGTAGTTTGTACTTGGACACTTTCCTATGGAATTATTATATACTTTTTTTTATAAATTTAAAGTCAAAATGTATTCTGGATTCTGGGCTTTCATTTCTAGGCCATTCATGATGCTCGTAGTTGTTTAGCTATCTGCTATCTGTATAAAAAATAACAACGCACACACACACAACTCCCAATTGAAATCATTAGTATACATACATACATGTAGGTCCATACTGTATGTTAAATTTTAACCCTATTTTAATGAACCAAATATTCTTGATACACGAGAACAATCTCTTATTCGAGATTTGAGAGTTTCTTGTATAGAGTAAACGACTGCAGCTTTTGGATTTATTTAGATAAAATTATCATTCATGCTTTTCAAGTAAAATATTAACTTTTGTATTTATTTTTTTTCCTTGGATTTTAACAGTATTAAGTACAGAATATAATATTTTTGTAGCATAATAAAATCCATGGATCATATTTTTTTGTCTAACATACTAACATAAACATCCATTGGTTTGTATAGAATACACAGTGTATCACCGGAATAGAAAAACAGAGAGAAAAAGCAAAATTCAGCAGTTGACAGAAACAAGACAACGTACAGAGACAAGACGATATTTGAAGCCATGCCTCAATTGTAATCCATAAATAAATACTAATTAAATAAACTCCCCCCTACAATTCAATCAATGAAAATTATCAAGATTGTTAAAACTTGTTACGTAATGAAACAGTCCGAATCTACTAAGTTTTGGAGATTTAGAGTTTTGAATAATTTGAATAGTGCATTTAAATATGAATGAAAATCAAATAAATAAATATATAGTAAATATGGATTGAGAAGTTTACATTGTACATTGTACATGAAGACAATCAAACTCTCTAATAGCTTTATTTGTTTTAATTGCGTGTGGTGGATCTCTGAAGTTTCGGCACATGTCTAACACATATGTACTCAGGACTCCGTACTCCAACTTCAATGTGTGTACATTGCTCCATGTAAGAAATACGAAATACTTTTGATATTCCATATTGAAAGCATAAAGCATACTGTATGGTGTATGTTGTTTACATATATAGGTATTTACTGTCAGTTTTCAATGGACGAACGTCCAAATACTAAATATCAAACCAATAGTTTGTCATCAAAATACGTCATGTAATACTGACAACTCTCAAACTCTCAAGTTATATGCAAAGCCATTTTTTATAAAAGCAAAAATATTTTATCCAATTTGACATTTTAAGGGTAGATGGTTGGATACCGGACAGTTTATCCAGACATTACTAGTTTATATTTTTATTTTCTTTATAAGAGTCAATCGCCAATCACCAATTATCAATCGCAAATCGCCAATTGTCAATCGCAAATCGTCAATCGTCATTGAAGCTTATTCATTAATAGTTCAATTTTTCAAGTGGCATCAAAACTGTCCAGAGAATATTAAATATAAATATAAGTACAAATATCAAGAGCAACTAACTGTCCCGTTTATTCCTTTACAAGAATTATGTACACCTGAGAATACTGAATATATACTATACACTGATAATTCCCCTATACGCGTGTACATTCGTTTAAGAGGAACATGTACACAAATTCCCCGTAATAGGCAATTATAAAAGCATGAATTATTTGGATTCAATTAATTGAGGAAACCCCAAGCTCAAATATATAAAATACCACCTATGTACTTTGTATTGTACTCTCGATTCTCGATAGCTCATGGCTCATGGCTTTTGAAGACTCTCAACTCTCAATAAAAGTAGACATGTGCCTTTATATAATACTTCCTTTTCAATATTCCATCTTCAATCATGCCGTTGATTTGACAAGTATGTATTGTACGTCATTTAGATGATTTTCGTATCTATAATCTATAAATTTCTATAATGTAGCACAATATCTATTCGTACGTTGTATACATATTATTATATACAGCTGTCAATTTTAAACTGAATATTTGAACCTTGAACATTCTGGATTGTAACTAATAAATAGAAAGATGAATAAATTGGAATTTTGAAAAAAATAACCCATTTAACCCGTACCATTTGTGCCTTTCATCGCCTATTGTTTAAAAAAAAACTATACGTCTCACATTTTCCGCACTCTTTATTTATGATGCCTGTTATATTATATATTATATATATGGGCCATTATACATTATACATTGTACATAGTTCATAGAGCTCAATATTCAAAGTCAATTTAAGGAAACAAGATGATTACGATATTTATAAAATATCCACGCTAGATAATACTATGGTTTCAAATAGGCATTTCATTAATATAAACTACTTTTTTGGCTACATTATTTCTTTTTTCACATGAGCTCGTATACAATATACAATAAAATGTAGAGATATAGGTACTTATGTACGATGTACATAGTGCAAAGGTAAAATAACAGGGTAATAATCTAGCTAACCCGAGTCATCCAAAGTCAAGACTTCAAACCCTATAATTCACCAAATTTAACCCGCACATGGCATGAATAATAGAACAATAACATTTTATCATATTTACTATCATTTATTTACTGTCATCCAGCCACTAGTCACACATGTGTAAATTGTAAATTGTACACTGTACACTGCACACGGTACTGTATTATCCTTTGACATTTGATACCGTGCTCAACTCGAGGTTGAAAAAAAAACAACGAGTCAAGGAAACCCAACATAATACAATCAAGCATCTATATATTACCTATACATACTTGTTTGCTCTTTGTATATCTATCTGTCTATAACTTTGAAAAAAATGGCTCTTACCTCTCGTAGAATATTTCAGATGAAAATAAATGGAAAAAGCTCGGTGCTTCGGAGGAAAAATACGGGAAAATGGGAAAAAGAAAACAAAGACATGAGACACAGGAACAAGTATAACAAGAATGTAATAATAACTCTTATAATAATATTTTTATAAACTATAAACGAGAAAAAACCAAGAAAGGAAAAACAAGTAAAGTGGAAAATTGTAAAGTCAAACAACTACAAAAAAATTTGAATGCAGACATAACAAAATACAAATATACAAATATACATTGTACAATGTGTATTGTAAATATGTAGATGCAAAAAAACAGACGAACCACATAAACATACATGTGTATTGTAAATATATAAAGATCCCGGTTTTTTTTGTACTTTTAACTTTTCATACAACAATTTTCCTTTTGTTGTATGCGGCTTGTAGCTTGTACATTGTACATTGAACATTGAACATGAATACAGAATAAAAGAAAACAAACCCTAAATTGTTCCGTACTCTAAACTCCAAACAGATATATAGAATATAGCTATGTACCTACTCCATCAAAGCTTGCATGTATGCACACAAAATACACATAAGTGTATAATGTATACTGTATATTGTATGTGGATCATTGTAGGTGGTTTAAAATTGGTCAATTTGCAAAAATGTTTCAGGTAAAAGGTAGAACCTCCTCCTCCTTGCTCTCCATTCTTCATCCATATCTCTGGCTCTGTCTCTACATCCAACCTTCTGTTAACTTTCCGTTCGAGTCATCAAAATTCAAAATACATTTGACTTTTACATTAACTTGTTAGCCACAACATGCATGTACAATGTACACGTATATATATGTACAAGGAGCAAGAAAAGAAGAAGAGAAAGAACAAGGGAAACTAAAAGTCAACGTGTACTGAAGAAAGTGCCTCTATCAACAAACTACCGCGTACCTTGTACATTGTACATTGTTCACAAATAAATCAAATACACAAGTTAAAGACGTTTGAATTTACAATAAATAGTAAATAGCCCTTTGGTCCGGGTTACCTCTGTCGTAGTCAGTATTTTTACACAGGGCTTTGTAGATTGTACATTGTACACTGTACACTGTATATTTTACGTATGTATATTTATATAAATGTATATGTAATACACATTTATGTCCACGTGAAAGTATTGCACATTCGTATGTACAAAAAAACGAGCAAGAAGTATACATGGGTTGTATTTTATTTTTTTTCACCAGTTTGCTATTTTCCTTTTCTTTTCCTTGCTCTTGGTTTTACTTTCTCTTTTTTTTCTCCTGTTTTTTCCATGGATAAAACGTAAGGGTATTTCATTGTAGTACATGTAGTATTGTCAGAATTGGAATCGGGATGGAAAGCCATGTAGAAAAGTTTCCAACTGCAAACTCTCCACTCTCCACCATGCACATTCAAAGAGAGGGAAACGTATTACACATTACATATCCACATGTGGGTACGGATATGGATGAATTTTGTGTGTACACTGCACGACTGGAAACATTAAAAAACAGTCGTATGGCAAACATTAACCCAAACATTAGTTTAAAAAGTTCTTAAAAACGCATTGGACCAAAATCGGAACTCATGCTAATGTTTTCCGAAATGTTCTAATGTTTCCATTAATGCT
>JABASP010004272.1:0-10682 GCA_019776565.1 Sminthurinus signatus
CCGTATTCCAGAGGGCCTTTACGTCAAAGCACCGAAGTATGATGCCCATTTGGTTTAGAAGAACAAACCCATTCAGACCGTTTGGGTCGGGTTAGGTTAAAACCATCAAGATCGGGGAATTTTATATTTAGGAAAATTCAAGTTCAAGGGTCGAAAACTTTTTCCAATAATAACATTAAAATTCGGGAATATTTCCCCAGAAATTCGGGAATGTTTTTTCGGGGATATTGATTCGGGAATAATGTTTTCCGGATTAGCGTACCACCGACCATTGGATTCATTTCAAACCCCCAATATATGCCCGTCATTTGACGGGCCGTTTTACTTGTATTATATAAATGCATAAATATATTATATGCGTCAAGAAACGGGTTGTACAGTGTACTTTTGTATACGCACTATACCCAGTACCCACAGTATCAGTGACGGAAGGAAGAACTTTAGTACAGTATAGTAGCATATATGTATATGGACTACATTATATCATACTTATAAGGGATATATGTTGAAAACAAACAACCGATATCTCTGATAAAAGTAATAATACATGAACATAATAATATACGACAACAGTATGCGTAATCATTATATATTATGTTCTCTAATTTATTTATTTTTATCATACAAGCATACTATAATGTTGTATTTAAACTTTCTTTTGTATGAGTATAATAACATATGAGAAACTTTGTATGTATTTAAAAAAAATATATACCACTCAATTGTAAAATAACAATAAACTTTGACATTCTCCTTTAAAACTACATAGTACATGTATGTATAATAATATTATAGTTGTTACGAATGAATAACTATTGTTCCAATATCTGACTTTTTGAACAATGTTGTGTGTATATATATAACATATTATAATATGTCTTACTGCCCTCGTTTTTTGGCTATAATAATTGGCGATAAAACTACCACTTTAAAAATATATTTACCCTATTAAATTTTCTTTCTCAACATCAATATATAATATCTAATTACGAATATGTTCATATTGTAGATATATTGTTATTATTATTATTATTATAATTACGTACTTAAGCAGTTTTCATTGTATAATATAATACATATTATACAATACATACAAGTAAGTGGATTTTTAAATTAATAAATAAAAAAAAAGAAGAAAAGTAAAACGCACATGATCATAAAAATAATATCATACTATACAGTGTATAGTATACACTCATAACTTTCATACTTTGATAGAAACGTACTTATCTTCTTGAGTAATCGTAAATTGTACTTTGTCTCCAAGAAAAAGTTTAGAAACATGAATAGCTGAATTTGTATGATTAGTAAGTTTACCAGTTCGAATTTCTGAAAATCCATTTGGATTATCTAATTTAGCTAATGCCATATACATAATGAGTTGATCTTGCATGTATGAATCAACACATGCTTCAGAGTTTAAAAAAATTTTCATATCATTTTGTACAGAATTGATAGCAGTAAAAACATCTTCTGCTGTTGGATTTCGTCCTTCAGCTAAATAATGAAATCCTACATATGTATTTTCAAAAGTTAAAAAATATTCTACAGAAGCATAAGAAACAGTTCTAACTTCAATATTTCTTGTATCCTGAGATATAATTCGACTAAAATCATTTGTACGATTACTTAATTTGGGTGTTAAATTAAGTATAGCTCTAATTTCTAATAAACTTCCACGGGTTATCATATTAAAATGATTAAATTTCCGATCTCTTGAATCTTCACGATTTACATATAATTTGATAATTCCACCACCTCGTGGATAATATCCAGGTCGTTCCATCTTTACATCAATATTATATGATAAAAATCTATTCATAATTGGAGTAAAGACCCTTTGCATGTAATCAAATGGTGGTGAGTGTGAGACATGAGTACCTCCAAAAATTTTAATTTGTGATGGACCTCTAAGTTTTAAAAGATAAGGTAAAACACATTGAATACATAACATAATACTTCCTGCAGTCTTGAGATCAATTGTCGTATATACTCCATTATCATTATTTGTAGAAGATTGTGAGATATTTGTAGCATCCAAATCAAATTCCATAGCTCCTTTTTTAAGATCCGTTTGACTTGTTGCATTAGTTAAACGTAACATTGCTAGAATACTTTCAAGATGTTGACTAGCTAATCCAGGATTTGGCCTACCTGGAATTATTATTATAATGATTGAATTATACAATTACAAAATTCACATGAGAAAAAGGGGAAAGGAAAATAAAATGTAATCCACAGAGATTACAAAGTAAGTATATAATATAAATACCGGCACGAATGTTGACAACTTGTAATTTCCTTTGTAGTAAACAAGCATAAGTTACTGCATTTCTTATAATTTGCCCCCCTCCTTCCCCATGGGATCCATCAATATGTACCACCTCATCGTCCTATATAAAGTATAAAAGTAATAATTAAAATACATCATAATCATAAATATATAAAAACGATTTTAAAACTACTTTTGTTATACATTTATGTGTTTACAGTGTATACTTACCATGATTTGCTAATAATTGATAATGTACATATATATGATGATTGTATATGTTACAAAAATTAATTTATCTCCTCTAGTTGGAGATGACAATATTAAAATTATACACAATATTATTATTATTTAGTTTAATTAAACGATATTTTTATCAAAAATATGCAAATTATTTTTTTATTTCAAAGCCCTTTTTTTTGCCGGTTTCGTAATCGCATAAGTCATTATAGTACTTTGTATGCCATCTCCTGTTCATCTATTCTACTTTTACTACTCACTGTGTTGCATTCACACTCCATCTACACAAAAACCTACAAACCATTACCACACGAGCTCTGAAATTTGGTATGTACATACATAAATGGTGCAAGGCTGAGGAGAAATTGAAGTCTGGTTACAAAATTCTTAGGAATTTGTATTAAAAAACAGGTAAGTTTCATTAAAATTTTATAAAATTATACAATTACTTAATTAATGGTGTACTTTTTTTGTATATAGTAGTAATGGATTGGAATAGTTGTGTATTTTGAAAGTTGTTTATTTGTAAAATAAAAAACCTCCTTTCAAAACTCAAAACATAACTTTCCAGCATTATGCCGTGTGTTTTTTGTGTCCTCTATAATATTTTATAATAATAATATTGTTTTGTATTTTTATAAATTAAATTCTACAAATAAATTAAAAATCATATTATAAAAGTGTATAGTTTTTGACCATTGTCGTTTCTTTGTTCGTTCTCTCTGAAATCTATATAAACTTTTAGCAGACCGACAATTAATTTGTCTAATTTGTCTTCGTTGATCAGGAATTGAAAGTAAGTGTATTCTTATTAATTAGTTAACTATATGTTTATCATTTTTTTCTCCATTATTTATTTGTTAGAGATACATAAATTGAGTCTATAATTATGTAATTTTGTTGTTGTTTCATTTTATCAAAAAGTATTGTGTGTGTGTGTATATATGCTTTGAATATGTAGTACAAATCTAATTTTTAATTAATTAAAAAATTTTAGGATTGGAATCCTATTTAATTTTTCAAAATGAAGTAAGATTTTAATTATTTTTATAAATATATATTGTAAAGGATATTATAATGATGGTGTCATTATTATTACAGTGTTACTCATATTTTTTATTTTATTTTACAGGGTCGGTTTATGTGCTTATAGTGCATTCAAAATCTATCCAGGACATGGAAAAACTCTAGTCCGAATTGACGGAAAGGTAATAATAATAATAATAATTATTATTATAATATGCTATAAATAAAAACTATTATAAAAATATATATAGTATTATCATGTTTATAGTTAATGTTAGAGATACAACAAAATGTATATTTTAAAATGTACTTCTTTTCATAGTAATGAAATGATTTTGATTTTGTTTCTTGTCTTTCTTTTTTTTTCATGTGAACAGAGTTTCACATTCTTGAATTCAAAATGTGAAAGGTCACATTTAATGAAAAGAAACCCTCGTAAGGTCACTTGGACTGTTTTTTACAGGTATAGAATAATAATTATTGAAAATTTTTTAAATGTTTTGATACTATATACATTTTATTATGACATGAATGAATATTTGTTTGATATGGATCTCAACTCCTATTATGATAATATACTTTTAATTCATGTTAAAAAAAAAGTGATATTGTTGCCGAATATATTATGTATTATGTAATTTTTTGGAAACCTTAAATATTCAATAGCAATATTATAGTATCTGTTTTTTTTCAAAGTCGATTATACACTTTCTCACAACTAAAGTATTACATTTAATTTTTAGGAACAAAATATTATTATGTGCAATAATAATTGTACAAATAGTTTGTTGCTGTTTTTTCGTAATAATAAAATGTTTTTAATTCATGTCATTTATATAGACGAAAGCATAAGAAGGGTCAAGAGGAAGAAGCTCAGAAAAGACGTACTCGTCGAACACACAAGTTTCAACGATCTATTGTAGGAGCCTCCCTTGCAGAAATCCAAGCCAAGAGAAATATGAAACCTGAGGTATTTTCTAGATTAATTTATAATGATTTTTTTTTTCAACCGTATAATAATTTTGATATTTTTAAGAAATTACCCCTTGATCTTGTTATCATCAATATATTATTAATTATTATGTTTACATTTTACATACAAAATAAAAAGTAAAATCCACTCATGTAATTTTTATTTTGGTTTAAAATTATTTTTTAATATTATAATATTATAGGTAAGGAAAGCGCAAAGGGAACAAGCTGTACGAGCTGCTAAAGAACAGAAAAAAGCCACTAAAGCAGTTAAGAAAACCTCAGCTCCACCTAAAGCCGCCACTAAGGTTGATAAACAAAAGCAAAAGATTCAAAAAGCTGCACCAAAGGCTGCACCCAGAGTTGGAGGAAAACGTTAAATAAGATTAAAAAAAATAATGATTATTTTAATTTTCAAGTTTCCATTAAAAGAGTATGAATATTCCTTTTACATCTTGGAAAATAAATGACTCTAAAAAAAAAAATAAATAACGTTTTTTTCCGTCTTTTAGATTTTGTTTCTCAAGATTTGAAATTTTATTTTATTCATAATTTCCTTATCGTGCCTCGTGTATAGTTTTATAGTAATAATTGTTGTAGCATAATTATAATAATGATATATAGTATTACTCCAAATTGCATATATAGGTAGGTTGTATATATTATGGTAAGGGAAACAATTTCAACATAATGATTATATTTTATCAAGTACTCAATTCACAGTGTTTTTTATTTTGTCTCTTTCATTTTTCATGTTTCGCATTTTAAAAATAAAATATTATTATAAGACATAATATATTTTAGTAAAAATAATAGTAATATGTATATATACAGAAATGTTAGACTCTATACAGGAAAGCGTTAAAAAGTATCTATAAAAAATTCTCAATCATTTTATACTGATTTTATTTTTTTTACTATTTAAAGTAAATACTTTACGAGTCGTATCAGAGTCATCAGAGTATGTATTTCATATTATGTGGTTTGTAGGACAATACTTACTAGTAGTAGTTACTAATATTACCATTTAAAAATATAATTTTAATCAGTTAAATTCATATTTTACTCGTAGTATTTTTATGGGATTAAAGAAAACTATTATGATTCATACAGCATAATATCAGTAAACAAATTGATAATATTCATACAATTAAAAGTCAAATAATTATTAAATATTATATTATGTACATAGTTATTATTACGGTACATAAAAATCTTCCATAATCTTTTGCTGTTTTTGTTTAGGAAATTCAGTATTTGAAGGTGACAATGATGATGAATTTTTATTTGTATTAGAAAAATTAGTCTTTACTTCTGGTGAAAGTGGATTACATCTTTTAGGTGATGATGATACGGATCCAGTCATTTTTAAAAAAGGAATAGTTTTTACATGTTTTTTATTACCTTCTCTAGTTGGTGTTGTATTATTCGATAAAATAGTAGTAGTTGTATTTGATGTTTCAAGTTCAGATTCTAAAATGCTTGTAATTTTATTCATACTACTACTACTACTACCACCATCATTACCACTATTAAGACTACTACTGAATTTACTTGATGAACCATTATCTTCCTCATCAAATCCATCGTCATTCACAATATTGGATATTTCATTATCTGATAATTTATGAAATTGTTTAAGTCCTTTTGAACTCCAACCAGTTTTTGTTTCTTCCATTTTTTGTAACCAATCGTTATCATCTTTTTCGTTAGATTTATTATTGGACTTAAAATAACTACTACTTGTTTCACTAGTTTTGTCTTCATTATCACCTCTGTTATGTCTACTTTGATCCAATTTTAAACTTTTACTTTTTGAAGAAGCAGGTTGAAAATCATCGTAATCATCATCATCATCAGCATCCATATCTATGTCATTACTAATATCTAATGCTCTTGAAATTTCGACAATAAATTGATGAAGATTAAGTGATCTTTTCTTGTTAGATTGTGTACAATATAACCTATTATATTGGCTCAATAAATTCCAGACATCCCCTACAAATATTATCATACAAAAACAAAATACATTAAATGTTTATATATATTATGTATAATGTATAGTATATTATAATGCTTAGTACTTAAAATATCAAACACGGCAATACATCATATGTTTTACGGATAGCATAATATAATATATTGATACAAAATTATGATAATATATTATGTATTTAAACATACGTATAGGTTTATCCTTGATTGCAGTATAAATCTCTTCCAATTCTAATTGAAGAGGAGCATCTCCAAAAGTGAAAAATACAACATCTCGACCAATTTCTGAAGCTGCTATTAATTGTATCACTGTTTTAAGATGAGCATCCCCACCAAAAGCACCACAACCCCATTTACCAGTCGCAATAGCCACAAGAGGAGGATTAGAATATGCATAAGGATATGAAAATCCAGTGTATGCCTATAATTTACATCATTACAATATTTTATAATAATTATTATTGATAAGTATATAGTTTTTATTAAATAACATTAAAATATTTTGAAATTTGAAAACATCAATGAAAATTTTTGGACAAAATGTTTAAATCAAATATTAAATAAATACCTTATTGATTTCTCGAGTGATTTGTTTTGGATGGAATTGACTTTGTTCTTCAGTTTTTTTAATCATTAGTGCATCAATAGCCACAATCTGAGTACATTTTCTGGCATTTTTATCCCATAGTACAGTATCTATAAAATCTCCATCAAACTGAAAACTACGGGCATAGCCTTTATATCTGGAAAACCTTTCACAACCTATGTGAATATATATATATACATATAATATATACATAAAACAAAGCAAAACATTTAAGATCATTTCTTAATTTTCATTTATATACACACACACCTTCCAATGTTGGATATATGTTTTAAGTTTTAATTACTTTAAGAAGTATTTTACGTAGAAACTATAATATACATACCTGTAACAAGTACGGATTCACCAGCTACTAGTCTAGCTGTAAACAGTCGTGAAATGATTAATTCAGGATAAATCACAAATAATATTTCTTCCTGTACACAACCATTCCCTAGAACTCCCCCTCCAACGTACCTTGATATAAAAAAACAACAAAATTAGATGCATGAAGAATAACGAATTGTATATGTACACAAGTATAACTTACAAGTTATGAGAAACGTCTTATTTGTAATATTTATAAATATAATTTCATAACTATAAACAACTATAGTAGTAGATCACATAATATATATATCAAGATATTTCATATATACTTGTTGGCAAAGTCAATTTGTAAAAATCCTTCTCCTTCTGTTTCAATTGATCCCTCATTTAAGGTAATAAGTTTTGCAATGGTTTTATCTGATGTACCCCAGACTGGCATTGATGAAGGTCTAATGGATCGTCTTGTGAAGGTTACAATACCACGGGGCACTGCAATCCAAAAAGGAATTTGATCAAAAAAATATATATATATAAATAATATATACACAAATTAATATTCATTTAAAATATTTTCCATGTTTATATTATATAATTTTTTTTGGAAATATGTATGCGTACTTTCAGTAATCACTCTTTCAAAATAATGGATAATACATCGTAGTTTATGGGCTTTATTTTCCACTCGTTCATCACCGGCAAGGAGACTAAAAGCATGGTTTTTAAAAAAATATATAAATAAATGCATATACAAATTCAATAATAAAAAGTTATGTATCATGATTCAAATTATGAAAAACAATAAAGCAATAATATATCATATGTATATTATATTATGATAATATTAAAAAAATCAATCGTACTCAATAAAATCCACTCCAGGATAATCATTTTCATTTTCCAATAATTTTGGGAAAGTGCAGAAGAAAGCGTTGGCAAGTAAACATGCAATTTGTCTTTGACTTAAAGTAATACTATGATTCTTAAAACGAGAGAGTAATGGAAGAGGACAAGTAACAATATTTGGTAGATCCAAACATAAATCAATCATTCCTGGTAGAATTTCTGTAAAAAATCTTGAACTTTCTTCTTCAGTCATCACCTATATTATATATATATAATATATTATAATATAAATGTACACATTGTTGTCAGTGGATAAATACTACGTGCTCATAACGACTTTACTTAAATTATGACTATTTTTGTATTCGGTTATTTTTAAATGTTTGGTCCAGAATATCATTAGATAATTATTAATTATTAGGTAATAGAAATAAGAAGAATTATATTAGTTGAGAAGTTACAAAGTAAAAAAAAATGTACCTTTTCAATAGTATGATCAAGAATATTTAATTCATCAACATCTCTGTTATACGATTTCATGGCACGAGCAATATCTTGAGCACATTCAAAGCCTTTATGACTTAAAGCGGCGTTAATCTTATCCCATACAAGTTCTTTTTTTTCTGTAAAATTTGGTTTATTCTAATTGAATAAAAACCGATAATTATTTTATGATTTTATGATAAAAAAATGAGGATATATTTATCTTATCATTTTATTATTTTAAAATATTCTACAAAAAATCATAATAAAATTATTATTATTATTGTATTTATTTTCATTTTTGTTTTACCCCACGACGTTCATCATTAGCTTCGGAATCTTCTACACGAACCCTTACTTTTTTCGGACGAACATTTTCCCTATTACAAGGAAGTGGTACATATTTAGGATCCCATACGGGTTCAAATTTTAATGGATATGGTTCTAAAAGATCTCCAGGTTGAAAACCATCCTTAGAATAAAAAGAATTTTGATCATTTTTTTTTCTTTTGAATTCTAATAAGCATTTATACATAGTACATTTTACAAAAAAATATATATATATAAAAAGTAAAGCATACATTAAAATATTATGGTTCATAATAATATGATGTCTACTATTATAGTAAAATAATTACCGTTAAACGAAAAGCAACTGTATGCATGTCACCAGATCGAACAGCAGGAAAAATTCGATCATTTACAGAAAATTTCCTTAATCCTTTAAATTCCATTAGATTTTTCTCATTTATAGTTTTAATTTTATCCTTAAATTCTTTATTTCTTTTTTCTTTTTCACTATACACTCTTGTTTCACTTGGAATGTTATCATCAATTTCCTTGTCATCATCATCATTATTTTCCTCCTTATTTTGAGTATCATCTCTTTTTATACTTTCGCTGTTGGTAGTGGCAGTACTTTTAACAACAGAGATTTCATTTGATTTCTTATAAGATTTTCTACATAGATTAAAAATGGGTGCAAATTTAATACTTGTTGTTTTAGATGAGCTCTGTAAAATTTCCTCCTTAGTTTTCTTACTGGTACTACTATCATCATCAGTAGCAGTAGTAGTAGTAGTATCTTTAACATCTTTAATATCATCTGTCGGTGGTGATACTTTATCTTCTTCAAAATCAGTTTCACTTCCAGAACCTGTAGCTTCTACTGTCATCATCATTTCATCAGATTCCTCTTCCATATTGATTATAACAGAGGTACAACGATCAGAATGTAGTTTATCAGTTGAGACAACAGTATGACTTACTAATGTTTCTTGTGTCACTACCTTATTGTTAGTATTATTAAATTCACTTTCCAAAGAAATAGTTTTTGTCACTCGTGTAATATTTATGCTACTACTACTACAGTCTTCTGTTTTATTTAGTTCCACACTATTTTGATCTCTTATAGCATTAAATAGATTCAAAGATACTTGAAGATTTTTTTCGTCACAACTGTTAACATTCACATCATCACTTTGTTCATTCTTATCAAAGGAAGTTTTTTTAGGGGTTGTTGTAATATTATTTGAAGATGCAACTTGATCCAGAGCAGTTTCAATGTTATTCCAGGAATTTGATGCCATATTTCTCTTTATAGTAGAAAACTATAATATTAGAGGTAATACAAAATAAATCACAATTATTATGTAATAATACATAACCTGTCTTATTATGATGCTGTAAGTAGAATATATCATAAAATATCATGCTGTTTTTGGTATTTTTTTTATAAAATTACAAGTACTTACATGTGCAAAGTAGATTCTGTATATTTATTATATGTGTATAATATATTATGTTCAAAATGAGAGAATATGAGCACAAATACAACACATAAAAAATAAATGACAAACTAAATTTAGTACAATAACTCTATTACTCAGGTTTCTACTACAACTATTAAAATAATGATTAAAGTATTTTGGATAT